>JADHZA010000498.1:0-14879 GCA_018831705.1 Torrubiellomyces zombiae | reverse complement strand
TGGATACGGATAATGCGGTGTCCTTGGCGGGGGCGCATGGTGAAGAGGTCGTAAGGGCGTTTTGTTTCTGGGATGAGGAGCAGTTGGTCTTTACGGCGGGTGAGGATGGGTGCGTCAAGGCGTGGCGACCGAGTTGAGAGACGACTATGGCTCGGACTTTTGGCCGAGTTTGAACGGCTGTCACCCAAACTATGGTCTTGATGACTCTTGTCGTCACTTGACAATCTATATACGCGGCGTGTTGTGGCGCTTCCATGACGAAGCCTCGTGCTACGATGCTCAAACGACACCTGGGGGAGATTCTGAAACATAAACGTATTCTTTGAATAGACCATAGAGCCGGTCAGAATATAGACAAACGAGACATTGGTCTGCGGCGCTTGAGGACATCCGTCATTGGAGTTCATCTCGCAAGAAGAGTGATCAAGTCTGGTCTCTTGTGGAGCATTACAGCGTTATCGAGTGGATGCTGCCGCCAGAATATTCGCAGCAACGCCTTGTTGAGGGCCACAACAACGCAGATGTACTTTTATCTTTCTACTCAAAAGTGCAGTCCCTCTGCGACATCTACTATGTACGTACGCGCCGACGCCGAATTCATTTACATGACGGCGTGGCCGCCGCTCGAGGTCCAAGGCCTTACCTTGCTGCAAATAAAGCAGAACGGCCTCTGGCAGGTATTCCTCCTGCAAGGACATCACACCTTGATCTTCAATCTGAGAAGTTGAAAAAACTACGCAAGAGATTGAGCTGTATCAATCCCAGTCCGACAAATTGCCTTTCATGGCTCGATGCAGCAGGAGAGTGGAGAGACAACTCCATATGTAAATACAGTATGCGATGGCCTGCTTCATGTTCATACCTGTATACGCTTTTGGCCCGGTCAACCGGCCTAGGTAGTCCAAGCCATAGCAAATTCATGCTCTACTCGTTTTTGAGACGCTCCAACGTGCCCTGGAGCTCGTGCGCGCTTTCCCTCGATGCTCTTTCAAAGTTCTCTAGATAACATAACCTGGTCAGCAACTAGCCGGTAACACCGAAGGGTTCACGGACGTACCGTTAGCGCTGCCGTTAAGTGTGATGGCGTACTAGAGGCCCGACAACTAGAGAGTTGCCGGGCTGATGTCGCCATGGGTGAGGGGCTGTCTCGGTAGATTCTGGTTGATATCGACTCGAGGTAGAGGCAGCGACTCTGGGACAGATGGCTGTCAGTGGTTCACACCTGTGGAATCATGTCGGCAAAAAGGGTGTCTCTTGGCCTTGCCGTACCGTGCGCAAAGTGATGAGATGCGTGGTGAAAACCAAGAGCCAGCCGCCTAATGGTTATGTTCCTTGCATCAAACCTAATCCGCCCAGCTGTCGGGTGACGGCAGAGTTGATGGCGTCGCCGACTTCTGGCTCAATATAGATATAGGCCTCGTCGATGTCACCCGCTCGTATTTCCGTATCATACGAGACGAGCGCTCCCTTGGAGTCGATGGTGGTAATCCGTGCCGTTGCCGCATGAAAGGCACGGTGATGTCTCGTTTTGAGCTGGGCTCGCAAATGCCATAGACGACTGCTGCATTTCCGGAGCAGTGTGCTACAGGTCGGCAGGGGGGTATGAAGAACAGATTGCATCATTCCCAAAAAAGGCATCGGTCGAGATGTGTGCTCGGCCTGTCACCGGTATTTACATGGTTGCCTGCGGCAGTTGACGCCATGGCCCAGGTGGCCTTATGGTGAGACGGAGGTTGATATAGTGACCCCTGTCGTCTGGGATCTGCATGTACTTGGCGGCAGGCACGGCCACAGGACGGCAGCGCAGGTGCATTGATCCCCTATCACCAGCATGGCAAGGTAAAGCCACGCAATGGCGCACACTTATTGAACAAATCCCTCGCCCTGCACGCTCAGATCCAGCCTAAATCCGTGGCTTGCAAGTGTAGGAACCAGCTATAAGACGCTGTCGTTGAATCATATGTACTGCTCATCAACCCCGGGACGTGACAGAATACAAGTACCAACCTCTTGGGAATGGCAACTTTTGCTCCTCGGCTCGCCATCCACGAACTTCATCTAACCCCAACACCTCCGTGATACACCTTGGTTTCCTTCCTCTTCACCCGAATCCGTCTCTTCTCAGCAATCTCGGAGACTGTTTTCTACTTCAGGAACTCATACAGCTCAGCTGCCGTTATGGCAAGCACTACTTTTGGGTCATGCTGTGAGGTAGCGATCCAGGTTATCCCTCCTGGGATGTTCAATGGCAGTGACCAGACGGTGGTGGTGAATCTCTTTCACAACATGAAACAACGTTAGCTCCTCCAGACTAGCCAGGTAGATCCAGCCTCCGAATGCCTGCGTCTTGTTATATACAAGTACTGTCTGCCGCTATAGGCCTACGCCTTACGGAGGTGTTCACATTTTTGTATTGAACATGTCCCGTTAGCGATACTCCCGTTGCTGGTACAATTTGAATAGTAGTCCAAGTAAGTCTAGGCAAAGTCTGTATTTCGAGGTAGAATAAGGTTAATTCGAGGACTTAAATAGAGCCTTCAATGTTATGACGATATCTCCTACAGTGCCCATCGTTACCCAACGTACGGAGTACAGGAGGGAAATTCGGGATCGAATCCAAAGGCGATGAGTGTATCTCGTTGGCCCAGCCCGCTTAGGCCCGAATGAGCCTACTAAGCAGCACACACCAATTTCGCAACCAGTTCCTCCACTTTCTGTTGGTGGACACGCCTGAGCGTCGAGACGTCCTCTGCGCCAATGCTCTTACCCGTGCCTGTTGGGTACAATTATGTAGGACAATAAGGGCAATCCTACTCCGTACAATAAAAGCTCTTGGCATATGTCCCCCCTGGGGCTGCTGCTTACGCATACATCAAACCTGTACGCATGCTGGTCGTGTGAATCAACATCTACATACTTGTAGAAATGAATAATGCATGTTTCATCCTTCGGGGAGCGCATCTACATAAGCTTTTGATCGCCGTCGCGGCATCAAGCGGCACCGCCTGACGATGGCCAGGGATAAACACCGATGCCGTGTCAGCACCAGATCCGTCCGTAGCATTGCAACTTACAACATGTCTTCTCCGACATGTATTTTCTGCATGTATCTATGCGTCTCTGTCACCTCTCGAGACAATAGAGTGCATATGAAAGTACCTGTACGACATGCAGGAGCCTGAGGGATTGCTCGGTACATGTAGGCCGGGAGTAATTCCATGGTTCGAGGCCGCTACCAATATTCCGAAGGAACAAATATTGGGGCAGGAATGCGAATTCGGATGTAATCAGCTCTCCACATGCAACACTTGTATTACATAAGAGTGCGTGCTCGACCAACACAATAGCCTGAAAATGATTCTCCGTGCGGGACTGCACACTTTGTTATCCCTGAGGCTCTCTCTGATACGATCGGCCCCTCGCAAATCAGCAAGGATATCCACGCCACGTCTACGGAGGCGTGGGAGGATCCACGTGGTGGTGGTGACGTCGTTTCAACTCGCAGCCCCGGGGAACACGTTGGTCGTCCATGTCGCGTCTAGTGTTTATATGTTGTGATTCGCCGTTCGTGTGACACGTATGGCCCTCAAAACACACAGATACTGCCAGGCACGGCAAAGGTGGAACAACCGCAAGAGTACACATCAATTGGTCGGGTATAGTTGAACCATGCAAATTGTAGCTTCGAATTACGCTTGTGATTCTACCTTTGCAAAGGGGAATTTCCTCACTGGATCTGCTCGTGACCTCCGGTGTGGCGCACAACTGCAGCGTTGCTCGTGCTGGAGGTTCCACTTCTGCGGTGTCTGACACATGTATGTATCGAGTTTGGCGCAGCTCGGCCGTTATATCACATCCTCTTATGTATTACATCCGATCCGATCCTTGGTTACGGCGATCCGTCGTACAATCCCTTTGGCTGTTTTAAAGGAGCTTTTGGGTTACGGGCCCTACGCTGATAGGAGTACTAGACTAGTATATTTTTATATAAATTTATTAGGTTTATTCCCCGTAAAAACGCGCTCTAACGTAAGCGTGTATAATGTATTGTCTAGTAGCTGTACGACTTCTTCTATATTACAATTTATAAGGCAAATAAAGTATCGATTATTTAGGCTTAGCCGATTCGTCTAGATCCTTGTAAGTGACCTAAAAGCTCCTTTAAAACAGCCAAAGGGATATCCGAAACTGCAAAAGTGGAACCACTCAGGGCAGGACTGCTATTGTAGGCTATGGGCGCTGTTGACATAAAACAACGCCAAGGTACGCTATGCCTATTGGATGTACTAGATCGGTCGCATGTAGTCCGTTAGTTGGTTAGTTGGTTGTTTATTACGCCTTCTAGGGACTTATAAGGGTCACGTAGCGCTTACCCTTTTATATAATCGGGTAAGGGTTACTATAATATATTACTCTAAGACCTATACTAAAATATATTTTACTAAGGATTATACTAATATATACTATATACTAGCTAATTCTAGTAATAGTAAGTATCCTACTAACTCTTATAATACTTTATATCCCTTACTAACTTTTTCTTTATTTATTAGCCCTTTATACTTTTTAATACTCTTTATATTATCCCTTTAGCTAGGTACCTTATACTAGTAAGTATATATATTTTAATTCTTTTATAAGCTATATAGTTAAGTATATTTACTTACTAGTTATTAATATTATTATAAGTTTAGTTTATTTTACTAGATAAAGCTTTTTAGCTTTTATATAATTAAGGTATCTTTTCTAGTAAATAATATCTTTCCTAGTAGTCTCTAGGTTATTAGAGTTATTATAGTTAGTAGTAGTATAGTTTTTTTACTAAGTTAGGCTTTAATATTTTTTAGTACTAGTATATAAGGCCTATATTATAGTTTTATAGGTAATTTTACTTTATATTTTATACCTAAGAGGATACTAGCTTTACTATATATTTTTCTCTAGGTTACTTTACTAGCCTTAATATATTTATAGTATCTATTAGCTTAAGTTAGGATAATTCTTTAAAATAATCCTCTAGTTATTATATATTAATATACTAGAATTATTAAAAAAGCCTAGTTTTTAATATTATTAAGGCTACCTAGGGTATTATATCTAGCTTACTTACTAGCTAGGTAAAATTTATAGTTTTCTTTCCTATATTTTCCTATATCTATTCTTATAGTTATAAAAAGGTAAAGTATTAAAATAAAATATAAGTAAGGGTTTATTATTAGTCTAGGGAGTATATATTATATATAAGTAAAGCTATATTATTTTAATTATAGAGATTTATATTAAAGCCTATTTTCCTACTCCTTAACTATTTTATAGTTAAGCCTAGTAAGTAGTTTAAAATAGTATATTTAATTAGTATTTTTTTAAAGATATCTAGTTAGATCTTATATAGCTAGGTACTATATAAAAATACTATTTAGTATTTTTACTATAACTTTATAGCTACTAGGTATACTATATAAATAGTACTAGACTTTATAGGTTAGATTCTTTCTATCTAGTTTACTAGATAGATAAGGGGTTTAGTTTATTATTATAATTTTAGTAGTTTTTTTTACCTTATAGTTTTTTTTATAAGTTAGTCTATTATCTTATTCCCTAGGATACTATAGTATACTAGTATCTAGTATATCTTAACTAGGTTTAGTAGTTTATTTATATAAGTATAGAAAAGTTAAAAGAACTACTAGCTTATAAGTACTACTACTTTTATAATAAATTATACTATTTTAAGGTTATTTATAAAAATAATTATAAGGTAAATCTAGTTATATAGGACTATTTTTAAAGCTAGATTTAGAGCTAAAAGCTTTATATAATATATTAAGTACTAGTATAAGGATCTAAAATAGGAGTTTCTTATATTTATTAGTTTTTTATAGTATATAGCTACTCTTATTTTACCTTTAATACTTAAGCTATCTATATATATATATATAATCCCTTTTATTTAATTTTCTCCTAGTAACTTACTATAGCCTTGTTTAGTAAGTTTAAAATAGTTATTTTAAGGAATATACTCTATAGTATAGTAATAAAGAAGTCTTATAGTTTTACCTTTAAAATAGCTTTATTTATCTTATTATATATCTATATAATAAGGGTAGTAAGTAAGCTAAGGTACTAGGTATTAAGCTTAATTACTTTTATTATCTTTTTTTTATATTTTCTAGTTACTAGCTATATTACTATTTTAGTATAATACTACTAGATAACTTATTCTATAAGGAAAAAGTATAATTCTATATCTAGAGTATTACTACTAGTATTCTTCTAAGTATTAGTAATTTATATAATAGCCTTTTTCTAGATTTACTTAAAAGCTTTTATTACTAAATCTCTTATACCTTTTTATATATTATACTAGATTAAGTATCCTAATAAGAAAGCTAGGAGGATAACTAATTTATATACTTATTATATATTTTCTAGGCTAACTCCCTATATTAACCCCCCTAAAGCTTTTAAGTTCTTAAGCCTAGTAAGGGCTATATATTTTACCTTAGTAAAGTATATATTAAAGCTAAACTTACTATTAATCTTAACCCTTAAGATCTTAATCTTATTAGTCTATTTAATTATTCTTATACCTAACTTAATTATAAGTATATTAGTAGTTTAATAGTTATATTATCTTTTAGTAATTATAAGTTAGAATTTATATAGGGAAAAGATTATTATATACTTTTTAGCCTAGTATTTATATACTTTTAAAGCTTCCTCTAGTTTATAATATATATCCTTATAAGTAGTACTACTAATAATTACTATTATATTATTAATTTATACTATTAATACCCTATATTTATTAAGTATATCTATAAGGTTTATATTAAAAAAGATAAAAAGCGCTAGTAATAAAGGTAAACCTTAAAGGATACTTATACTAATTAGTTTTTAATTATTTTTATAGCTAGTTATATATAATACTATATATCTATTAGATAAGAAGTTTTTTATCTACTATAATATATAACCTTATATACCTCTCTTTTTTATATTATAAAGTAAATATTTATAAGAGATATAATTAAAAGCTTCTAAGATATCTAGGGATAATACTATAGTAAGTTCTTTATAGTTCTATGCCTTATATACCTATTCTACTAAATATTATAAGGCGTTATTTATTAAGATACTTTTTTAGCTATTAAAGTAGATAATTAGTAAGGTATTATATACTATAAAAGTATACTAAATCCTCTTTACTATTATAGCTTTTATAATTTTCCTTAAGGTATTTAAGAAGGCTATTAAGTAGTAAAATTTAAAGTCTTTTATAACTATATTACCTAGTTTTTTTAAGGGGATTATTATTAAGGTATAAAAATATCTTAAATAGTATTTTTAGCTAAAATAAGTATTAAAGAAGGTAAGGATTATTAAAGTCTACTAGTTACCCTTATAAGTATTATTATATTTATTTATTATAGCTACTTTTAGTATTTTAGAAACTATCTTATCTAGCCTTATAGCTTTATTTATAGCTAAGTTTTTAATTATAGATATTAATTCTATCTTTATAAAAAGAAGTATTAGTATTTTTTTAAGGTAGTTATAGTCTTCTAGGTTATTTAAATCTACCTCTTTTAGGGGTAAGAAAAACTTCTTTTAAAGGATTTTTATTACTTCTTAAGGGTTATTTACTACTACGCTATCCTAGGTTAGAAAAATAATATAGGTTATTTATAGTTAATCTCTTATCTTAGTCTACTTAACTAGCTATTATAGCTTTTCCTTATTAGTAATAGCTTTAGCTACCTTAGTTTTATAAATATCCCTTTTTTACTTTTTTAGTACTTTACTATAGTCTATCTTAAGTTAATATAAATATTAAATATTATTATTTAATAGTATTCTTTAGTATACCTTATAGTAAAATTTATACTCCCTTTATATAATAGTAAAATTCTAGTCTTAACCCCTCTTACTACGCTTAAGTATAAGGGTCTTTTTACTTACTATTTATTTAGTTACCTATTATATTATTTTAATTACTTACTTTATATATTAATTAATATCTTCTAGGCTATTTAGTATAGTTAGCTAGGGGAGTATATCTAAGACTTTTTAAAGCCTTAGCTTATTAATAGTAGACTAGTTAAACTTTACTATAAGTTTAAGGAGTTTAAAACCTAGGAGGTTATAATAACTAATAATTAGGTTATAATTAAAAAGGTTACTAAGTTTAATTACTTTAAGGCTAGTAATTTTAGTTAATAAGAAAATAAGGTTAATAGTAAAACTTATCTCTTTTAAGTTATAAAAAAGTTTTATAATTATACTTTTTAGTACTCTTTAGAAGATAGCTAAGTTTTATATTTATATAGCTAGATATCTCCTTTTTATATTAGTAATATAATTTTCTAGGGACTATTAAGGGTAGTATATATTAAAATCTTTTATAGTAATAATATTATTTCTTATATATCTACTATATAAGTTAACTAGTTTATTAATTACTTTATAACCTTTATTTACTAGTATCTAGTAAGTATTAGTAATTAATATTTAGTATCCCTTTTTTATTTTTAGTTTAATAGTAATAAGCTTTCTTAATAAGTAGATTATTTTCTAGTTATTTTATAGGATCCTTTTATTAATATATAAGACTATCTTAGCCTTAATATTATTTTTAATAATAATATAAAACTTCTAGGAGAGGGGGTAGTAAAAATTTTTAATTTCCCTTTTTCTATTAATCTAGGCTTCTTAGATTATAACTATATCTATATTATCTAGGTCTAGGCTTTATTTTTCCTTAAAGGTTTTAAAAAAATCTACTATATTAAAATAGTATTTTTTAATATTAACTTAAAAAATCTTTAGTATCCTAGAAATAATAGTAGTCTATTACTTTTTATTACTTAGTACTATTATTACTATTAGAAGTATCTATTAAGCTAGAGTAACTTATAATATAAAAATAGTATTCTACTATATTAATATTAATTTCTCTACTCTTTATACTTTCTAGGTCTTTAAAATTCCTTAGAGGTTTAGTACTTTTAGTACCCTTAAAAGATATAAGGGTTTCTAGGTTATTAGTATTATTTAGTAGTTTAATACTAGCTAGTTTTATATTTATTTTCTTAGAGGTTTTTACTATTTTAAAGACTTTTACTTTTCTAAGGGCTAGTAGTATCTTAGCTTATTATTTCTATATATTTATCTCTTTTAGGCTTTAGTCTTAGGTTTCTTTTATTACTATTACTTTATTTATATAAAAAGTCTTATCTAGTTTAAAGGCTAACTCTATTTCTAGATTAATAAGTACTTTACTACTTTCTAAGTTTAGTAAGGTTATAGTAGTATTTCTTATATATTCTTTTTTCTCCCTAGCTTTTTAAGCTTTAGCTAGGAATTAGTAGTATTAGTATTATAATATTATTTTAAAATTAGTTTTTTTCCCTAGAGCTTTACTAAATATAGTATATTATCCCTTCTAGTAGTTAAGTATATCCCTTATTTTATCCTTTATAGTCTTAAAGGTCTATACCTCTTCTTATTAAGCCTTTTTAATAGAGCTAGAGTATTCTAGTAAGCTATCCCCTAGGTTTAAGTCTACCTAGTTTTTAAGGGTTAAGTACTACTATAGTTACTTACTTTTATCTAGGTATACTTATACTTAATTACCTAAGGTTAGTTAGAGTTACTTTTATATTACTATAAATACCTTAGAGTTTTAAAAAGAATCCCCTATTATATTATTTATAAGAGTTTAGCTTCTATCTTATATATAGTCTAAAAGTAAGATACCTTTTATTCTAAGGGGTAGCTATATTCTAAGAAATTATAGTATTATAAAGATAGTCTATACTTATAGTATTATAATTTCTTTTTATATAATATTATTTATATCTAGTATATCTTAGCTAAGTATATTAAAAAGGTTAAGTTCTTAGTCTACTATTACTAGTAATTTATTAATATTTATTATATTTTACTCTTTACTTTATATTTTTATTAGCTTAGGGTAAAAGACTAGATACCTTATAAGTAAGGTTACCCTAGTAACTTTATATTTTACCTTAACCTTAGCTTAGATAAAATATAAAGTACTATTAGCCTTATATACCTATTAGTAGTTTATATATATAAAGTATAGATTCTTATAGTCTACTTTACTATAAGGGCTAGTATATACTAAATATTTTACTAGTACCTAGTATTAGGTTTTATAGTAGCTAAATTATATATATTTAAAGTACTATAAGACTTATATATATTTATAATAAATTTCTATTTATTTTCTAACCCTTTATTATATTACTTTATTATCTAAAGTAGTATTTATATTTAATAAGTATAAGTAGCCTAAGATAAGAGTTAAGTAAGATTTTATAGAAGCTACTTTTAGTACTAGCTAGTTAATATAGACTATTATAGCTTTTAAAATAATATAATAGTTCTTTATAGTTAAGGCTTTAATAGTATATATTTTTCTATTATTTAATAAGTCTATTTTCTATATAAGTATACTATAAGTAAGAATTTTATATAGCTATTATTTAAGGTAAAAAATCCCTAAGCTTTTTAGCTATTTTAGGCCTTCTTAAGTAAAAAATTAGTAGCTTTTTAAGTCTAGGAGGTAAATCTTTATATCCCCTAATAAAAGTAGTTTTACTACTAGTATATAGATATATATTTTAGTATTAATAGTATTATTAATAAGGTTTTATAGCCTATAAGGCTTTAAGTCTACTATCCTTAGTATATCTCTAGTTAGCTTATCTTATAGTATTCTAAACTTAAGTACTAGGTTATTAAATAATAATATTATAGTAGTTATAGTACCTATATTTACTATACTAAGTATTTATACTAGTATAACTTTTATAAGTTTATACTATACTATATTAAAGACCTATTATTAAAAGTATACTACTTATAAGTAATAGTCTTCTAGTTTATAAGTAGTATTAGAGGTATACCCTCTAGCTACTAGTAAACTTATAAGGGAGTTTTTTATACTATAAAATTCTACTATAATATTTAAATTACTATTTATTAAAAAAATTATAAAAGCTAGAAAAACCTTAATAATACTTTATAAGATATCCTTAGCTAAATTAACTAGGATTTTTTTATATTTTTATTTATTAAGGGCCTTAAGGCTATTACTATAGTATTTTTTAAACTATTTAAGTATAACCTCTAAGGGTATATAAGTAATACTAGTAGTATTAAAATATAGATTTAAAAGCTTTTATAAGTTAGGTATAGTATTAGTTTTTTATCTTATATTAATATAGTAAGAAAATATAATTACTATATACGTATAAGCTTAAGCTTTCTAATAATATGTTTTTTATAATTTTATTGTGTAGTTTGAATTAATTATGGCTAAAATTTACCTCTTAGTTGGTGTGTTGTAAGATGCTCCCGCATGTAGTCCGTCCTGATCCTCAGCAGTGGCACACTTTTGTCGGTATTGGTCTCGCAGCACTAGTACTAGCTGTACCACTATTGACGTGATGCCTTCACCCACCCGTGCATGTGGCCCCCCTACTTCTCTGACCCCTACCACGTAACCACGTAAAAATAGAACGAGCCCGTTAGCCCCTACTCATCTAAGACGGCGGCCATGAGCTGTTGCATGTCATCTTGGGACATATAATACATGCGAGCAACACCGTTTCGCCACAGGGAGAATATTCCTTCAAGTAGTTGGCTTCAGGTTCATACATACCTATTCCGAATGCATGTACTTCATCTGCCCCCAATCTTCACACATCCATGATGTATCTGCCAGTTGGATAGCAGCAGTTGAGCTAGAGTTAGACTGGAGATCGAAGAGATCCTGCGTTTCATTGATCGATCCTATGAGCAAAGGTGCTAGACGTGCTCGAATGACGATGCTCAGTTAAATACAAAACGTCGACCGTGCCTCTCTGAGCGGTAAGAGCCACCGAACTACAGCGCTGAATCACCGCCACCACTACCTACTCGCCACTCGACATGCGTTGGCCAGGCGTTGCTCTCCTTCTGGCCGCTCAGGCTAGCATCTCGACGGCTACAGTGGCCATCAAGTGTCATGGCCATGACCGCACAGCCCTTAAAGCTGGCATTAGGGACGCTGTGGAGGCAGCAGTAAGTATGTATACCCGAGCCCAGCAGTGTGCCCTTTCCTTCGCTCGTAAACATGTAGTTGACAATTTATGAAGAGGCTCTACGCACCCTTGACACGAAAATGCACGATCAAATTTTCAAGGCCGCCTATGTCCAACTATTTCCAGAGTCCGATTTGGAGTATGTCAAGTACATCTTTCTCCGGGTTGCACGAATCGAAACCGATCCGAACTTGCTCGTCACCTTCTTCTGCGACGAGAATCACCTAGCTTGGGATCCACACATCAACGGCTGGGTGGACACAGCGTACAGCTATTACTCTCCTCGTGGCTCTTGGAGGGATCTGAACTGCCCCATAAGGAACCACGACCACACCCAAACGCCGGGACAACAGCATGGTGGAAACTCGTATACGAGTCTCGGTGAGCCACTCTTCCCTGTTCCGTGTCTTTTCCCATCAGCTTTAGTCACTTTCGTGCTGACACCAGAACCCATTCAGGCTACCTAGTCCGAGCAGGCCATGAGTTCCGAGACTGTCGAAATCAGGCACATATTTACATCCATCCCAGCCGACTCCACCCTCATTCTGGGCGGTATGACACGAGGCCATTCAAGGTTATCAGGGAAAAAGGCCTAGATGCCCGCTTCAACAGCCTTGAGTCTATACGACCTGTAGGACATACTATCCTGCATGAGGTAAGTACAAAAACGCGCGCTCTCCCTCTCTATCCCTCTTTGAGGCCCTTGGTTTTTGCTAACGACAACGCTATAGCTTGTACATGCCGTCGGTGGCTGTAAGGGACCGCCCTCCCCTTTCTCGAAACACTGTTCTGCGTGCTGCCTCCTTGCGGCTACATGGCTAACATTCAGCAGTGAAAGACTGTCAGGGGCTGTCTCCGGACGCTGCTATCTCGGACGGGCCGGGAGAGTCCATATATGGACTCGACGCCTCCTTTACTGCAAATCATAGAGCCCAACAGTTACCCGGGTCAACACAGACGTCGAGTTACGCGGACCCCTACGCGGTCCTAGCCAAGGGTACGTGAGAAACTCGTCATCCCCATAATGCTGGATGTGTGGCTGACGGAACTTGTCGGACGGCAGAGTATTCACTCCAGTTGAGGAAAAACGCCTATGGCCAACCTCACCGAGGACCCGTCATGTGGGTGTATGGCGCCGTGGACCCACGGACATTACAGCCGATCTCATGTTAAGCTTGAGATTACGGCATCGTGTTACTTGAGGAATGTATCCGGTACCTGTCGCATTGATTAAGGATCAGAGCGATAGTTAGCCGCGGTCAAGGCGTGGATCAAGTGGCATCGCATCCAGTCCATGACGCAAGCCACCTGCGAAGACGCACATTCGGATTCCACAGTCGAACTGGGCGCGGACTGCTGTCGATGTTGTCTGAGACCGGGTATAGTCTCCGGTTGTTGTCGGTGCATTTCTTTCGTTGGGCCAAATGCCTCCTTACACAGTTCAGACAAATCAACATCGAAGCGTGCATTGTATGACCATGGATGAGCCTTGGTCAATTGATGAGTCAGTACGTTTGTGCGTTCTACGAACCGAGTCGGCTCTGGAAGTTCCGGTTCGTCGTAGAGAGCCCAACTTGCTTATCTAGCCCGCCCGGAAGCAGCCGGACCTTCGGGCCATTTGGCAGAATAACGGCATGGCATTGCATAATTTTCTCCGTGAAGGTCTGCGGTGTCTTTTTTTTAGCGAGAGCTGCTGCCAGGGGGGAAAACTCAGTCGTATTGCGCGGCGAAACTGCTACCAGGACGACTGTCATGAGCGATGAGGGGAGTGTCGATGGCATCGCAATCAGACGATACCTGTATGTAGACGGTAGAGTCATCGACCGGGCGGCTGGTGGGATAGTCATTTCAGAAAAAATACAATTCGAGGGTCCCATCTAAAACGCTTATTACTGATGACTTCTTTCTATCGGACGTCGACAACTTGATCTCGGATGGCTACTAATATTAAGCTGCGATTTGACCAGACTCAAGTTTTGGGTCTGCCTGCATGTATAAGTATTTCGTGACTCGTCGAACCTACCATTGCCGCTGTTAGGGCTGTTCTAGGTGAAGTGATGGAAGTGAACAAGAGGCTCAAGGGTGCCACGATTCAGAATACGCATTAATCCTTGAGGCCCCCCTTCTACGTAGCAGGGGCCTCGCGGCTCTTATATAGTCCATTAGCTTTAACGTGAGCCGATACCGCAACCTAACCCCTGGCGGCCTCTTCCATCACTGTGACCGTGGGCCCTATTAGTGAATTGCCCCCTGACAGCCGCCCAGGTCCACGCCTGCTGCCGAGAGATGTGAACAAGAGCCGTCCAGTGCTTTGTTGTCGGCTCCGATACGTAGCGGGCCAGGGGTGCTATAAAACGGGCAGACCCTTGGAGGTGGAACTTGTTAAAAATAGCTTCTCACGACTTGGTTCTGCAATTCTCGAAAGTGGTCACGACTCTGCGCAAGAGGAAGCTACAACTTTACCAACAGTAAAGTTTCATCAGTCATTAAAGAGTTTCTCGTCACAACATGAAGTCACTCTCCTAGCGCTGCCTGCTCTGGGACGAGGACCCCTTGTAATTCACCAAGTGGGCAGCCGGATGATTCTTCGGCTTCTGTTGCTCCACGCAGGTAGCTTGTATACATTATTAGCTTTACTTTACAAGATCTAGCATCGGGCAAGTACGTACGACAAAGCTGATCCATCCAATACTGCCTCAGTATGATATTCGGAGGACATCGCCTGCTGGTATTGCCATAATCCTGACACCACTCCGAGACCAAGTA
>JADHZA010000497.1:0-14920 GCA_018831705.1 Torrubiellomyces zombiae | reverse complement strand
AGAACATGTATCACGGATTGAAATCTCAATGCCACAGCAGAAACTACCCACATTCGATCACGAGCAACCCAAGTCGTCGAATAACCACCCCAGCCGAGCTTATGAAGGACTTTGTATCTTTCGTTTTGGAACAAATCGCCTAGTCGAACAGGATGATAGCCCCCGAGCCGATAACGATGTAGTGGTTCGGCTTCAATGTCACATTTGTAGGGGAGCTGCGCCATGGAGGAAGCGGAGCGACGCTTGACGCTGATGGAAGTTGAATATATGAAGGCTGGCGTGTGGAGAAGCCGGCCTTTTGGAGCAGAAATGATTGCTGCCCATAGCTTCATACCCGCTATCTCAGCATCCGAAGTCTGTCGAATGAAAAGTGTATTGTAGAAGAGCAAACCCGAATGGGGCTGAGAAATTAAATTATCGCTGAAAACGTGACCGTGGAGCTAGATTAAGGAGCAATACATGGGCAGAAATCACCAACAGAAGACAGATCGCTGACCGCGCACCGCCGCCACACACCGCCCCCACCTACGACGCTGACATATGTAGGTAGGAGCTAAGTAATAGTGACATGTATGTACTATTATTCATGAGCTTGGCCGAGGGCCCCGTTCATCTTTAACTGGTGTGAAATCACGGGGTACTATAAGTAGAGTATGATATTTTCCGGAATACGTACTCCGTACGGAGGCCGAGTCTAAAAGTTCTGTATATATCATAGCTTGACAAGAGAATTATCAAGTGAACTTAGGCATGATGACAATCGAAAGTTTTTGTGTAGTAACAGCTGCATGCTTGCTATTCCCCGGCCTGCACGTACTCCTTCAATTGATGTTAGATTTGATAGGACCCTACGTATCAACCACGTATGACCTGATTGGCGCAAACGATATATGCTCTATAAATCTAGTATCTACACATGGATACCCGTCCAAGAGCTGAGCTTGGCTTTTGTCGGGATCATCATGATGAATATAAAAATGAATGTGCCTCTTGGCTCTGACACATGCAGACGAGTGGAGAACAATGGAGATCTCCCAATGATGCTAATCGCTCTCACCACCAACATATCATTTTGTCTGTTCGCTGTGTGTCTTGTGTCGTGAAGCGCGCTGTGCAGCCAGAAGAAAAGCCGAGCCGAGAACCATGGTTGAGCCACCAAACAACTGGGCGCCCAGATAGCCACCGTGACGGTTGGCAATCAGCTGGCCGGCGATGGGCGGCCCCGTCAGACTGGCGAAGCTTATAATGGTGAAGACCATGCCGATGCGGACACCTACCTTGCTCATGTCGTCGGAAAGGCTGCTCAGCGAGGCGGGCAGGAGGCTCTGAACGCCGGCACCAAAGTACCCAAAGACAACGGCAAACGCCCACATTCCGGCCATGGAGTTGATGCCGATCCAGCAGTAGAGCAGGGCGCCCGAGCAGAGAACCGTCGGGATGAAGCAATTGAGCGACCCCAGGTAGCGGTCCGCCAGGAGGGCCGGGACGATGCGACCGGGGATTCCCATGCCGTTGAGGACAAGCAGCAGGCTGAAGGACGTGTAGGAAGAAGCGTGCAGCTCATCCCGGGCGAACGGACGAACGTAGTAGTAGGCGTAGTAGACCCCCCAGAGGGCGAGGAAGGTCCCGATGGTGTAGAGCGTGTATCGCGGGTCCTTGAAGGCGGGCAGGTCGACAAGTGGCTGTTTCTTGCGCGGCGGCAGGTCACGGCGCTCTCGTAGTAGGGCTAGCACGATGGCTGAGTTTGCCAGCATGACAAACCCCATGACGCGCACGGTCCAGCCGAAACCTACGCGGTCGAGGAGCGACTGCGCAATGGCTGGGAAGATCATGCCCCCCGTCGCGGCGCCGCTGGCCTGCAGCGAGATGGCCAGCGCGCGCTTCGTCGAGAAATAGGTTGCCATGAGGGCGATGACGGGACAGAAGAGGAGGCCCGACCCGATGCCCTGGCAGAGGCCCTGCGCCAGGAACAGCTGCCAGTACTGCGTCGACACAGAGCTCATGAAGACGCCGAGCACGTTGAGGAAAAGTCCGGCTATGATGGTCAGTCGGAAGTGCCCTGCGTCCATAGCCCGACCCGAGATGGTGCCCATGAAATAGATAAGGAACAGCTCGATACTGCCCACCCACGAGATCTCCGAAGGTGTCTTGTTCAGAGCTTTCGTATAGTACGCCTGGAAGATGCCGAAGCTATTAGTATAGCCCTGTCGAAAGTGGTGAATTAGCTTGATTCATTAACCACAGGCACATTTTCTTTCTCTGCATTGCCGTCTTCTCGGCTCTTCTTGGGAACGAGAGCTGAAAATCTCACGAGACGGGCGGCCATACCCAAGTAATCATCAGCACATTGTGAGCAGCCACGACCTGGAGCCAAGCCTGGAGCCCGCCGTCCGGGGCTGGAGGTGGGGGTGGGGGAGGGCTGGCGACGACCGCCGGATCTGCCATTGTTCCTTCTGCCATAATCTTCATATCAGTTGTTAACTCAAACGATATGGAATGTTCAGAGGATAGAGAGCGATGAAAAAATAGAAGTGGAGGAGGGCGAGTAAGTTGTGCACGCACAGACCGTTATGTGAGGGGTTACGTAAGGGCCACCTAGTTAGATTGCGACTTCTATTTGAGTGACACAATCGTTACGTCTATATATGTACATGTAGTCAGTGATGACCACTCTACGCGTTCAAGTTTGGTTCCGTTCCCAGCCATAGGCTCTCCGAAGGACAACATCATAATGCCCCAAAAGGCTTACCCTCACCCATGAACACATGCATCTAATCCACGTGCCCTCAGATCTGTCTCCCCTCCGCCTGTCTCGTCAGGTGCACAATCCAATCCCTCATGGAGTCAAACTCTCCTTCATGGGTGCCATCAGTCCAATGTGAGTAGCTAAAAACGCGATATGTGCCTTTCTGAACTCGCCTTGGTGCCAGCTCCTGCCAAGCTTCCGGCGGACAAATATAATGTTCGAAGTCGTCATTTTCTACTGTTCCGTGACAACCCCAACACTTTCGAAATTTTGCGTCATTCTCTGTCATCGGTTCAAACATAACAGCTGTCACCGTATGCGTTCTGCCGTCGGGCTGTTGTTCCGTCCATGTCTTCTCAAATTTCGAGCGGTCCACGTCATCCAAGAACGTGGCATGGTCATATGTGTCGTCCATCCAAAGGTTCTGTATTCCAGGGAACCCGCCACCGGCAAAGTGCCAGCCGCCTTTGAATCCTCGCGCCACGAGAGACATGTCTTTAATATCCTGAGGGATTGGCCCAAGTTTGGCTTCGATTTTGGCGATTTCCGTGGGCGTAAGAGGTGGCAAGAGGATATCGGAAGGGCTCTTTAGAGACTCATCTTCCGTCTGAGCCGTCGATTCGGCCATATCCGTGGGCGTGCTCCCTCGAGACTTGGCTTGCTTCACAACTTTGAATGCGGCCTCAGAGAAGCGACGTAATAATTCGGGCCAGGACAAGTCGGCGAACCCCTTGGGGGGCTTTCCATGCGCCTTACGGGTCTCGAGCGCCTCCTTGAGTGTGTTGATAGCTTCGCCCACCTCAGCTGTGCATATCGGTGTAATGGTGTTCTTCGGCTTTACGGAGTTATCAAAAAGCAGCTCAAAGATTGGGGGTAACTTGAGGAGGTCTGGGAGGCACCACTCCTCTTTTGAAGCTGCTAGTGCGAGCGCGTCCATCGCTGCCTGCCTTTTCCCCAAATTGATCGCAATCAGGCAATAGATACGAAGAGGGAAGTCCCAGTTTCGTGGACGCCTATCACCGGGAATAGCAAGAGAGGTAGGCTCAGGCAAGTGTGTGAATAACCTCTCGAGTGCCTCGAAAGCCTCTTGAACAGCGTCACGGCTTGGAACTAGGCCTTCAGGAGCCTGGCAGAGCAGCCGAGCGCAAACCCCGTGAATGATCGGACTGTTAGACTCACGCCATGAATGGGGCCCATAACTTTCGCTGAGCGCCTCAAAGCCCGGGAGTTCTTTGGAATATCTAGTTCATGCTGTATCTGTCCATCCGTCCAGCTGGAAGAAGGCTGCATGAGCAATATCGAATTCGGGGTTCCTGGCGCCGTCAACTAGGCTTCGATAGTCTACCTCGGCACTCTCCCACAGCAGATTCGCGGGTCGGGAACGTGAGTAACTCCAAATGAGTTCGAGTTCGCGTATCATTGGTGAAAGAGGTGAAAGAGAAACCGTCTGACTGGCTAGAGCTGCCTCAATAAAGGCATGAAGCAAGCCATCGCCTGCATCTTTCTCGCCACTTAAGATACTTAGCACGTAGAGATACTTTATAAAGTATGAGTCCTGCTATGAGTCTTGCTATTTGCACAGCTTACGTGTGGCTATTTGCACAGCTTATGTAATTTTTAGACTAGAATATCTATTTTCCCTACCTAAATTAATATCCTAGCTATTACCTAATTTATTATTAATACTATACTTTTTAACCTTCTATATAATAATAATACTATTATAAGTAATAATTTAATTCCTAACTTACTACCTTTACTAGCCTTTATAAGCCTAGATATTATATTTAACTTTTTATAGATTTTTAGCTATAAAAATAGCCTTATACTAGTTAAAGTTTAAACTTTAAACCTATATATTATTAATAGTAAGAGTATACTAATATATATTTATCTAGCCTATAACTATAACGCTTATAAATTAACTATATTTTTAAACTTTAAATAAGCTACTATAAGGAAAATTAATTATTAGTTCTAAATATATTTATTTTTTAATATAAATATAAACTCTTAATAAGTCTATAAGGTTATAAGTAGTTTTTATAATTATAGCTTTTTACTTAACTTTTTAGTATACCTAATTTATTATTATTAAATAAATATATAGTAAAATTTAATTTAAAGCTTTTTATAATATAAAGTAATAAGTATATATAAAATTTATAAGGCTATTTATAATACTTTACTTATTCTAGCTTATTTTATATAAAAAGATATATATAATAATTATTAAAAGTTTTAAAAAGATAAACTAGAAGGCTTTTTACTTATATAATAGTAAATTAAGCTTTTTTAAAGCTATAGCTTATAGTATATAATTTTATAAAACTATAAGGGTAATATTAAATTAAATTAAATTAACACTAGGCTACCTATTAAGTAAGATTCTAGAAACTTAACTCTAAATATAAAGGAAAAACTAGAGTACCTAAGGTAAAACCCCTACCTAGGGAGACCTATACCTAACCCTAGGCCAGTATATTTATTATTCTTATCTATATAAAATACTCTAGCTATAATTAACCCTTATTTATTATATAGTAGTTAATTAATTAACTTAGTAATTAATAAAGGTTCTAGAGTACTATATTTATTATAGTAGTAGCCTTATTTTAAGCTAAGGTATAGTAAGTAGTATTATTATAGGTACTAGTATACTACGCTAATATAGTAAGTATAACCTAGGTTTTTAATAACCTAGCTAGGGGCTAGGCTAGGGATCTACTAATATAAAATCGTATATATTATTTATTATACTATATATAGCCTAGGTTTAGTATTAGCTAAGGGCTAGGCTTTTTTCTTTAATTCTTACTATTATTATAACTAATAGCTACTACTAGGCTATTTTTATAGTATAGGCTTAGAGGTATTTTAAGCTACTTATAAGGTAGGTTAGCGTAAGTCTACTAGTTATACCTTTACCCCTAAAAAGGTATTACCCTAGGCTAGGTTTAAACCAACTACCTTAGGAGGGAGGTCTTCTAGGTGTAATAACCAATTACGCCACCTAGGTAAGGGTAATATTTAATACTTTTAAGTAATATTATAAATTTTTTTTTAGTATAAGAAAATATAAAAGTATTTTCTTAAGGTTTTTAGTCTTAATAATATATATAAGATAAACTATTATAACCTCTATCTATTTAAAGTTATTAGAGTTATAGATTATAACTTATTAGCTAACTTTACTTTTAAAATAATATTAAAAAAGAAAAAAATTAATTTTAAATATATTTATAGCTAATTAAACTTTTTTTAATAGTAGCTAGATATTTTTATCCCTAATATAGTTATAATTAATATAGAAAGTATATTAAAAAATACTATTAGAATAATATTTCTATATACATAGTAGTAAATATATATATTTTATATTAATATAAATATTAAAGCTTAAATTTAATTATAATTTAAAGACTTTAAAAGCCTTATAATTAAATATAGTACTAAGGCTATAATTAAAACTTAAAATAAAGTTATTTACGCTATATAAGAAAGTAACTTTAAAGAAAATTAAAAGTAACTTATATAATATTATAAAGACTAGTAAAATTATATTTTTAACTATATTAAAACTATATATATACTTTTCTATAAGTAATAAGCTTAGTACTTTATTTAATACTATTATAATTTTAAGTAATAATTAAATAGCCTTAATAAGATAGTATATAAGGATATTAAATTATACTTTTTAAATAGCTATAGTAACTTTTTAACCCTTTTTAAAATAATAATCTAGATAATAATAAAAAAAGAATATAATTATAATAAATATTATACTTTAATAAAGATATAACTATAATATTAATATATTAGGAAAAATTAGCTTAGTATATTACTTATATAAATAGCCTATTTAACTATTAATTTATTTATATACTAATACTACTATATATAAAAAGCTTTAATTACTAAGTTAAAGCCTTAGTTATATAAAGATAATAATTATAACTTTATATAGTAATTTATACTATTTTATACTTACTTTATTAAAGTATATATTAAAGCTAGTAAAATACTTAAAAAAGAAAATATTTATCTTTAATAGTAGCTTATAAAGTTATTAATTAGCTTAGTTTTTTCCTATAACTTATTTATATATAAATTTAAACTAACTTAATTATCTAAGATATAAAAAAGCTATTCTTATAAATCTAAAACCTTTAAATTATTTAGAATTTTTATAGATACCTTTATAAGCTATATAATAATAAAGTAAATATACTAGTAAGCCTTTAATACTAAAAAATCTATTATAATAAAAGTAAGCTATATAATAAAAAGTTTTATTTTTTAAGCTTTATACTAGTATAATTATTATTATTAAAGCCTAGTATAAGGCGTTTAAGTATAAGTATTTAGTATACCTTTTTAATAATAAAGTATAAGAAAGCTATAGTATTAAAAGCCTAGTATAAAACTCTTTCCTTATTATAGTTAGGCTTTTTAATATAGCTAAATTTAGTAAGTTAAAAAGCTAGGAAAGTATAGTATTTAAAGTATTTTAAAAAAAGGCTATTAATAATACTTTTTTTAAGCTTTAGTTATAATAAAATTATAATAGCTATATAGTATAATATATAGGTTAGAATAACTACTAGGTTATTATTAATATATATTATATATATATTGCTAGAAATATGTTTTTTAAGTACTTTAAAAAGTATTAAATTGATTAAATTGATATTCGAATACGCCTCTTTAAGCTTATTTATTGCTATATAAATTGCGTGTGTAGCTATGGAAGTGGGGGGGGGGGCGGCACGTGAGCTGTGCAAATAGCCACACGTGAGCTGTGCAAATAGCAAGACTCTTTCACATTGTAGAGGAGTGATGGCCATGCAACGAAATGAAATCAAATGATCAGCACTCACGGCCACATGTGAACGTCTGTGAAAAATGTAACGGTGGAGTAGTGAGCGCACTAAAATGACCGGGCACAACGATGTAATTACTATGTATTCTGACAAGGGCCAGCAGGCACGCAAGCCGTGCACGCAGTGACATGCGCCTGGTCTCTGCAATGGTCGATGGGTTTCTTAATTCACGACTGTGCTTTTCGGCGTCATGGGAATAGGTGAGGCTGTGCTTACGCCAATGCACTCACCTCAAATAATCCGGGTACCAACATAGTGTATTGAAGACATGCTTCTTTTCTGCGCTTTGTGCAATTCCCCTCGCTCCTCCCACGATCTGGCCATTTGCTGCCCGGACGCATCACATTCGTTTAAAATGGCGGATATTCGGGATGGATGGCCAGCGTAAACGTTTACGAACAGTTGGGATTGGCAATAGGTATAGAGCTGGCTTTTTTTTCACCCAATATCTCGATATTACTTCAACTTGATCAGTACGGCGCATCTTATGACTTATTTTCATATTTCACCGATCGAATTTGATTGAACCATGGTGGTACGTGTAGCACGTAGTTGGGAAATCTTGGAGGAAAAGCTTGCTATTCTATTGACTGGGCGGCGACAGCCGCCTCTATATAGTTATAAACTACAATTGACTCGCTTGTTCTTGTTCCAGCATGCGAGATTGCAAGTGCCTTGCGATACGAACGGAGGCCGTATCTGCCTCCTTTGTGCATCTACATGTATCTATAGAGTGGCTGTGCGGTAATGACTGTGCTCTGCTTTGACTGCGTGCGGTAATGACTGTACTCTGCTTTGACTGCACTCTGCTTTGACTTCGTGCGGTAATGACTGTACTCTGCTTTGACTGCGTGCGGTAACGACTGTGCTCTGCTTTGACTGCGTGCGGTGATGACCCTGCTACCCTGTACCTGTGGCACAGGTGTGGTACGCTCCTGTGTGATATCACATGGGCATCCACGACGGGATGCATTGTTATGCGGACACCGAGATAGCTGAGACAATGGTGTAGAAGGCAGAGCCAGGATCCAACGGGATTCCGGTTAGATGCAATCCATTTTTAGTTGATACACCATCGACAATTTCCTCGTTGCTTTCTGCTTCCTTTCGATGGTAATGCTCCGTGTGAATATGGGTTGCGGTGGGGTTTGAGTGTTTGTTGCTTGGGAACTGCGTCTTGGTCGACTTCTGCACCAGCCGATCGCTCTGCGGAAGTGCTACATGGCTTGGCAGTAGAAATGTTGCTCGCTTCTCAGGGTAATCGAGCTCAATCCAGCACCCATCTTGAGCTGCACCTGACTTTATCGCGAGCCCAAACTTGTGCTGCATGCCCCGCTGGACAATGGCAGCGCAGAATTCGGCGACAAACTCCGGGTGGGCAGCTAGGTCCACCCCCCCCTTGACTGTGGTGTATTCGAACGCCTGCAAGTCCCCCGCATCGTCCACAAGGTAGTGACAGCCGTAGACCTGGGTTGTCGCGTCTGGCTTCATGGGGCCAAGGAAGGGGATCTGCCCGTGTGGGGGCGCACTGAACTCGGACAGGGCCAAAATCTCGCCCTCTTTCAAATGAAAGTGGATATGAATCAATTTGATACAGACAGTCGGAGGCATGTCGTGCTTGTCCAAAAGGAACTTCAGGTAGTTGAGATTTTCCGCGTAGGTCTCCGCGGCATTTGCCATATCATGGATGAAGGGAATCTTGTTGTACATAGCCACCGAGGGGAATGTGTTCTTGAGCAGACCCATTTTCGGAGTGATACCGCCTGGCTCTTGCTGGTGTGTGGATAATGTGGGTAGGATGAGCACTGAAAGTAAATAGCTAACTTGCTAGCCACAAAGAATTCGAGGTATTAAATAGAAAATTTGTATTCGTTTGTAGAAAGTGTGAAAGAAGCTTTTTTTGGAGTTTGCGAAGATTTGAACACTCATCGCCATAGAACAAGCAGATCTATAGTGACATATATATAATTAAATCAAGCATCGCTGTGGCATGTGTTCGGAAAGATAAAATGGACAGAATTCTTTAGAATTCTACAATTATCGCCAAGGCAGCCTCAGTACCTTTCCTGTGACTTTCTTTCCGACTTCTCCATACACGATACACAAGCTTGCTTTACACCAGTGAGGTCTTGCCTTGGAAGCCACGCTGACTGTCGCATCTCGATATATTTGCCTTTTTCTCTGTTGTGCTTCAATACATGCGACCTCTCCGCACACCGGTGAGGACTCGGCTTGGAAGCACATACTGTCACGTCATGGACAGTTTAGGGAATGGGCCACTTGGACGGTCCGTGACGTGGCTGTCTGTCGCATCTCGGTACATGCGCGTTTTTCTTTGTCGTGCATGGTGCGTCAATATATGCGATCTCTGTCGTGCATGGTGCATCAATATATGCAACCGCTCTCCACACCGGTGAGGAATCGACTTATAAGATAGGACCGGCACTCTTTGCACAGCCCCATGAACCTATTCCGAAGGTCTGTGCGCGGGAGCGGTGAATGAGCCTTTCGTCGCACAACCGAGAGCTGCTACTTTCATTTCAATTTTGATTCAGAACCCCGCTCAGAGTTTTCATCAAGTATACACATCGAGCAAAAATATATGTTGTTAGTTGCAATCCTGACACAAGATCGCGTTCGGAGCATAGCTACCCCTATTGTCCCAGATTCGCCTCAAAGGTCGGTCATTGATGGCTCCCTTCACTTTCGCGCAAGCTAAGACTAATCAAGCTTAACCACATCACGTCTTTTAGCCGATTCTCGCCAAGTGCATAACGACTTCTCAAAATGTCATCCGAAGTTGCCCTCGCGTCCATCCCAAACGAATTGGAAGGCAGAGTTTTCCGAGGTGTCGATGGATTCTTTGCCAAGCATTTCAAAAACAAGTCTTGGTTTACTGCCATCCAGGATAAGAGCCAGGACGCAAAATCGGCCGAGGTCGTTTGCAAGCTGTCTTCAGATTTCCTCGGCCTCAATGATTTGGACGCGTTGACGAAATGGGCCGCCGCGGTTCAGTCACTCTTCTTCTCGGCCGATCAGGCTGACTTCCGTCTCCGCACTCGGTCCCTTAGCATGGATGGTTCTCCACTCGTGGCCAGCATCTGTTTCGAGAGGCCCGCTGCTCAGTCAGCTGCAGGGAGTACCCGTGTGTTTGGCTTATACCATCAGAATAGCTCCCTCGGCACAGTTGAGGATGATAGCGACGTGAACCGCTTCTGTGGGCTTGCACAGCAAGTGTTCAAAACTCAATCGGCGAGATGCTTCCTGCATGCATTTCTCGTCCGGGGCATGACGCTGGAGCTCTGGGTCTTTGATCGCGCAGGTGCCTATAGCAGCGAGAAATTGGATCTAGGGCAGAGCCCCCATCTGCTTGTCCAGGCTCTAGCTGGCTACATGATTATGAGTGATGAGGAGTCTGGTATCAACACTTTCGTCCATCGTTCTAGATCTGGATCGAACTACCACATCACTTTTGATCAGTCCAACAAGCTCTATCTTCAGCCGGAGGTGATCGCAGCACCAAGCCAGCTTGTTGGGCCTGGAACAACCTGCTATGTGGCATCTGAGTCAGCTACCGGGGAGCCATACATTGTCATAAAGTTTTCTTGGCGAGCAGACGGAATGATGGCCGAGCTTCGACTGCTGGAGCTGGCGCGTGAGCGGAACGTCTGGGGAGTCACCAAGCTCCTTGGCCATCAGGACTTGGTCAGTGTTGCCGACCTTCGCAAGGGGTTGACGTTCCCTCAGCCGTTCGTAAACCGGACCTTTTCATGCGTTGCAACCGCCCCTCTGGGCCGTCCCATCCAAGAATTTACGTCCATCCACGAGCTTTTAGGGGTGTTATGCGACCTCACCAAGGCTCTCAGATCTCTTTACATTGATGGAAGAATGGTTCATCGAGACATTTCCATCAGGAACTTGGTCATTCCTTCGAAGTCTAACCCGGACAGCCCCAGGGGCGTGTTGATTGACTTTGACGCGGCATTGGATCTCGACAACGTTCGTTCCGTTGAGCCGATGGTCGGCTCAGATGGGTTCATGGCCATTGGCATCCTCTCAGGGAACCCGCATACGTATCGACACGACTTGGAGTCTCTATTCTACGTTTTCTTGTGGTTTGCTATTGCAAATGACCACGAGCACAACGATGCTTATAGTATCTTAGAAGGCTTGCCAAAGACATCTCGGCTGTGGAAATGGTGCTCAATGGATTTCCGTTCTGTCGGGCAGGCAAAAGCGGAAGATATGAGCTCCGAAGGTTTTTTGGGACTTCTCGACGAGTTCTCAGCCGAATTTGGCCCTCTCAAAGATATGGCGAAGAAGCTTCATGAGCTAATTTTTCCAATGCGAGACGGAAAGATTTTCACCGGAACTGAAACCGAACCGGAGGCTATTGACCGGCTGTATGATGGGATAGCAAACACATTCAATGAGGCTGCCCTCAAATTCTCACCATAGATTAGCCGTGGTGGCGGTTGCATGATACTCGGGATATGACGATGTGCGAAGTGGACGATAGTCCGAGGGAGAGAAGCCCGAAGACGGACGTGGCTGCAACTGTTTTTGATTTTTTCGCTCTACTGATACGGCTGCTCACACATTGATAGCGTCAGGATAATCCTGTTTTCCTCCAAGCTATATGTAGATGATTCACTGACGAAGGTGCCCTTTGTCAACCCTATGGCCTGTCTCGACATCAAATGCCTTTACCCATTGAACCCACGCGCCAATATACCCATCCGTTAGTGTGACGAAGGCAGCAAAAGCAAATTCAACAGCAGATGCAAGCACTTTGTTGACTGCAGGGGCCATCAGCGTTTGCCAGCTATCAATGCCTATAAGGAGGTGGCTGTACCTGACTAAATGCCTCAGCGGCAGGAGGGCTGGAACAAGATCCCGAATTGAGGACTTTGTAAACCCGTAGGCTGGATTTTCAGTCCCAGAACTGTCCTAAACCTTAGGAACCGGAAATATCTGAGCAAGTGGCAGACCCAGCAGACTCTTTCACCCGCCCGGGGCGAGCGGGCGTCCGGGTGCGCGGGCGAGCCCATGTCAGTTGGTGACAAGCTCACACCGCTAAGCCCACAAATACGAATATGCATGTTCCATCTTACGTCCGACTACTGGAAAGATGTCGTTCGACATGGGAATAAAAAACAAGTAAAGGCGGGTCACCTCACCTCACGACAGTGACATACTTCCGGGTTCCCTCGGCTTTCGATCAACGCGGCGGGGAAATTTAAGCCGGCGCTTACGTGCATTCTCGCATCTTGGCTATGATCACGGAGCGAGATATCGCACATATCGGATAGAAACGGGATCGGTCCTCTCCAAGGCTTTGCTTAGTCTCGTTCTTTGCAGGACAGCCGTAGATATCTGGCATGTGTATTTTGCTAGGGTTAGACCATGCGGGTGAGAACTAATGTAGCGCGCAGTGTTTGCCAGCCGCTTCAACGTGCAAGTCATATCATATGTATACATAAAATATTGTGATGGCAACGAAGGAAAGAATCGCTAATTCCAAAATTCGAAACATTGGTTCTAGCTATTTCAAATCTTGTCCATATGGAAGTTCATACTTTGTCTCCCCCCCTTTGGCAGTGGGAGATTTCAACGGACGCAGAAAACACGTCTATCATGGGATGGCCCTTGACAACAACGCGCGTTCCACACGTCCGGGCCTTCTCACAGTCACCCCTGCTGCTGACAGGATACACGAGATCAACAATATTAGCCGTGCACGAGTCCATGGAACCTCCTGGACCAGTAGTAAGAAACATTCTCATTTCACTGCATTCAGGCTTCAAAGGGCTGAGATGTGATAGGGTCACCAGACCTGAAACAACACAACTCAACTTGTGCCGGGCGTATCACCCCAAGGACCGTAAGACCACACTTCGGTATCTTGCTCCACGGCGCCTTTTTCATGGATGGCAACAGGATCATCAAATGAGGGGAAGGAGGGGATGAGTACAACGTGAGCAAGGCTATTTCTTTTTCTTCAACTTATATCAAGGCTACGGATTCTGTGGTCGAATATTTCTGATGTTTGTTGTCGTGCATTCCCTGCCTTGTCATTGAAGTCAGCCATGGCAACGACAGACCCGGTCTCACATCCCTTAGTATTGTGGCGGGATCTAACACCCCTTCCCACGCCTCTGGTTCAGCCAAGTCCCGGCTGCAAGCACGTCCTTGTCATAGGCGGCGGTGTCACCGGCCTGATCACGGCGTGGTGTTTGCTCGATCGTGGCTACAGAGTTACCATCTTGGCCAAGGAATGGGCTACCTGGTCGGGAGAGAAGCGCCTTACGTCTCAGATAGCGGGTGCTCTTTGGGAGTTTCCACCCGCTGTCTGCGGCTCACATACAGACCGTATATCGCTCGCCAACTCAAAGCGCTGGTGCATGGTGGTAAGCCAGTTCCGCTTCTCATTTGAGGTTTTTGAGTACAACAGCTGCACGATGTCGTTCTCGGTATTCAACGCTCCTGTCCGTCTCCTAACTTGTATCATCCGATGTAGGCATATCACATATGGAACGCGCTTGCATGTGATCCCATAGTTCGCCAGGCCTCGGGTGTTCGCATGAAGCCCAGCGCTTTCTTCTTCCCTGTGCCCATTGAGCATGATCCGGAACAGCGCTCCAAGATGCAGGAAATCATTACCGCCGGCGTTGTTGGTTTCAGGCGCGGCGCTGAGATCATGGAGACAAGGCGTGTCAACTCACTCCACGGTGGTGTCGACGCCTACGAGTTCCTGGCTCCAGTAATAGACACGGACCAAGCCATGGCCTGGCTGATGTATCTTGTCGAGGCCAAAGGCGCCGCCATGATCACCGAGTCTATCCATCGCGATCTGCTGGAAATAGAGGACGAACTGCTTGGCCGCTTCTCTGCCGATGCAATCGTCAACTGTACCGGGCTAGCTGGGGCCCTCCTTGCCGGCGACAGCACCTGCTATCCCATTCGGGGAGGGCTAATCCGCGTGCTCAACGACGGCACCGACTTCCCTAAGCTGGAGGCTGCCCTAACCATCACTGCCGACGCTGTGCACGATCACAACGAGATCGTATTCCTGGTGCCTCGAAACGACAACATTCTTTTGATCGGAGGTAAGCGCCAACGTTTTGTTTGCCCCCTATGGCTTTGTCCTGCACACTGACTATCGTTTCTTTTATCATTTGTTATCACGATAGGCATCGCTGAACCCCACGAGTCCATTTTGGACTTGACTCTTGACACCCCTATCATAAGACGCATGCGTGCACGGTGTGAAGCCTTCCTGCCTGAT
>JADHZA010000496.1:0-14962 GCA_018831705.1 Torrubiellomyces zombiae | reverse complement strand
TAAAATAAATAAAATAAATAAAATAAATAAAATAAATAAAATAAATAAAATAAATAAAATAAATAAAATAAATAAAATAAATAAAATAAATAAAATAAATAAAATAAATAAAATAAATAAAATAAAATAATTTATTATTTTACTAGGGTAAATACTAATACTGCTTATCTATTAGCGCGCTAGCTTATAACTGCTAGTGGCTACCTATGTCTCCGGCATTAGTACGTAGTACTTTGGAGTCCTTGACAGAAAGCAGGTCGATCTGCAACGTACCATCGCAGCGGACTTCACAACTGTATAACTATCCCAACCTCGATGACCTTCACCGCATAGAGGCTATCGCCCTTACAGGAGACGTTGGCAATACTCATTCATCGTTTCATTCCACAATGCAACATCAATATCGGAATTACGCCCCCCAGGTGCCGCAAAGGTCCCCTCTCACGCCAAGCCAGCGTCGAGGAGGCATCGGTAATTATCACACTATTACCGCTCGAATGCAGTTTCTGATGGCACATCCATGCAGGTCCCATGATGTCGTCTGGGCCACATCCTTCGGTTCCCCTGACCCAAGCTCAGATCGCGCAACAACAGCAGGCGCAAGCTCATGCTACGGAGCTGGCGAGGCGCAGGAGCCGCAGGCCTACAGACAAGAACATGCCTGAAGGTGTAGAAAATCATGTAATCGGTGCCGAGGCCGTGGACAGATACAAGGAGCTTAGAGCCGTTGAAAGAATGATTGATGCTACGATCACTCGGAAGCTTCTTGACATGGGCGGCAACATGGGCGGCAACGAGACGAGAGCAAGTCCTCCAGTTCCTGTAATCCCACTAACGCGGCGCCATATCTGCATACCAATGTAATGGATGAACAGCTAACAGCCCACAGCGAACTAGAACTCTTCGATTGTGGATCTCGAATTCAGTCGAGGATCAAGTATGGCAGGACACGGCGCTGAATGTAGACGCCTTCGATTTCGCGCCGAACATGGACGCATCTTACCGTGTCAAAATCCAAGGTAGTTTATTAGACGCCAATGACTCTCAGGTTCATGGCGTTTCGGCACCTATGAATGCAATGTCGGACATTGCGGAAAATCCAGACAAGGGCTTGAGCGAGCAATACTCCACAACATCCTCCCCACAATCGACAGGAGCAAGAACACGCCTTTCTCATTTTTTTAAAAGCATTTCGATCGATTTCGACCGATCGCGATTTAGAAATGGCGCAGATCAAAGTGTCGAATGGGTGAAGCCGGAAGTACTGACCAAAAGCCAGCTCACTACTGGGCCGCCCCTAGATACCGACTTCGACGAGCTCACATTCAGACGGAATGGCGACGAGAATATGAATATTACCGTCAGTCTCCATCGCCACGAATCGCCTGAACGTTACCAGCTCAGTCCTGCCTTGTCGGAAGTTGTCGACACGACCGAGGCCACTCAACAAGAGGCCGTCATGGGCCTCTGGCAGTATATCCGATTATGGAATCTCTCGGAGGATGAGGAAAGGCGGAATTTCCGCTGCGATTCTTTGCTAAAAAAGGTCAGTAGAATATCTAAACTACTACCATATTCGAGTAATACTCATCGTCTCAGGTTGTTGGTAAGGGAGACGTAGGCTATGTACCCATGTTGAACGAGTATGTCGTACAACATCTCCTACCTTTACCTCCTATTAGCCTTCCCTATACCATCCGAGTTGATGAAGAATTCCACAAAAACCCTCAATGTACGATTTACGACATTCAAGTGCTCATGGATGAGCCTTTGCAACCCACATTACAAGCCTCTATCGGTAGTACGGACTACACAGCCATGGTTCGAGAAGTATCCGGATTTGACGAACATTTGGCCAAGCTCGTTCAAGCCATTGCCGTCTCGAAAGCGAAGCAGAGCTTCTTCAAGTCTCTGAGCGAAGATCCTACAGCGTTTGTGAGGAATTGGCTCAGTTCCCAGAAGCGTGACCTGGATCTCATCATGGGAGAGGCAGCAAGAGGCATTATCGAATTCGCTCCAAACGATAATCTGCGTTGCAAGGGTCCAAACCGCGCCTGGACGACGCAGAATGCGCGCGAGAGTGTCAATGTCCTGTTGTCACGACAACGCTGAGCGATGTCGCTGTGATGAACTTTCTCTGGTCCATTACGGTCACCTGAAGCTCCTTAAGACAATTGGGTGTGTTAAAGTTGTAATCTAGGAGCAGCCCTCGATTTCTCTCCCCGAGCCTCTGGAGACATGGGGCTCGCGTCTCTCATGCAGAAGAAGCTTGCCGGTCGGTTCTGACAAGTTGAGCTTGCGTCTGGCTAAATGTGGATTGGCCATATTGATAATACGACCCGCAAAGCTCCTCACTTGTTCCTAACTGTGCTCCTGTCATCTATTCGAGATCACAAGTGAAGTGACCGGCTAATGCTCTCGCTGTGGAGGGGTGGGGCTCGGGGGCATATTTCGAATTTGCTTGATGAGAAACTCCTTTTCATCGATGAACTGCTCATCATCTGTACGGTCCTCCAAAAAATGGGATAGGAAGGCCAGTAGTTTTTCGCGGTTCATCAGAAGTATTTTCTGTACTGAGATAGATTTCTGAGGGTTGGCGACAAAAACCTTGAACACATGAAACCCCTCGTACTGTACCATTCTCCTATCATCTCGAAGCAAATTCATGCAAATTTTCAGATGATCACCTTGATCCACATAAGCAGTCATGACGCTGTAGTTGGAGCGATCAAGTAGAATCTCTCCTAGAAGCTTGATAGACTGGCGTTTGGTAACATAGCTGTTAGAGTTGACCAGCCTCTGGTTGTAATTGCTGAAAAACGCATGGAAGTTGACGGAGAGGTAGCGTGGGACGAGTTCCTTATGGCGCGTGAGCAATTCCTTTCGAGGTCGTGTCAGCCAGTGTCATTCGCAGTGGTCCAAAGAACCTACCCTGAATGTCGTAAAAGCATCTGCTGCGACCTCAAAGGAGCTCTTGTCAATCCAGTCAAAAAATTTCCAGAAGACGCCTGTTCCGCTCTGCTGCCGGTCACGATCGATAGCCCGTACGCCTTGGGCACTTGATCCAGGCTCGTCGCCGTCATCGTAAAGGATTATGGCTGCGGCAGATTCGTTTTTCAACAGCTCTCGTAGAACCGAGCCAGCGGGAGTAGCACTTTCTTTATGCTCGTAGGCTTTGCACAGCTCTACAAGTACTTGAGGTCGGTTGTGGATAACGTACGACAGCGCTATCGGATCACTTTTCGAAACAGTGGAGGCGGGTCGGAATCGGAAAACGTAAGAGAAGATTATCTGCGTGTCTTTCCGAGACTCAAATGGTAGCTTGTGGAGGTTGACGGCAAGGTGGTAAAGAAGGTCTTCTTCGATTACACTTGATACAAGCTGATGTATCTGCTCTGGAGAACTGTCTGTATCTTTTACACAGATTAGCCTGACAGGTCGCCTTTGGAACTAGGTTTGGGTGGACTGCCGGACCTTGATTGCCTTGCAGGACCGTCTTCAATTGGCCTAAAATTGTGATGAGCTCCTCCGCCTGGCGAGGTCAACATCCTGGAGAAGTTCAAGACTACGAAATGGCGGTTGAAGCGTTACCTTTGTCGCTCCGTTTGGTCCGTCGAGCCGAGACACATGTTCTCGAACTTGTTTGGGGAGATCGACAACTGCTCGATACCGCGGTTTACCGAACAGAAATGACATAGTAGCCCTGAAGAATCATGAAAAGCGGTTGCGATGCGCAGGTCATACCCTTGAGTTTTCGTAGGAGCAACCACGACTTTGATAACGATGCTACACAAGTAGTAAGCGATTCCATTCGCCGTGGCCTGGCATCTGGCGGGGCGCCGACTTACTAATCCGTTCATCTTCAGCGTCACGAACTGCAAGCGCGCATCATTAACGGAATGCTTGCATGATCTTTCTAGTCTCAAGACGGTTCAGACGAACACCCCCACGTCTGTTCAATGCTCTTTCATTCGGCTTACGGTATAATGACCAGAATCAACTCTTACGATGTTTATGCATCTTGTCAGAAGCCTTCGTTTATTTCAATTCTGGACGGTGAACGACTGGCGTAGACTGCAGACAGCCGGATCTCCGAGTGCAATCGAGGTCTAACCTGTCGCAAAACAACCGCCTTCGCATGCTTAGCCAACACACTGGATCTCTCCTATCCATAGTCAACATTCCGAAAACAGACCATGTCGTCCCCTCCGCCTGTGAAGCATTTCACAATTCGCAGCATCCTTGCAGGGCTGGCTGTTGGCACTGTCATTTGCGCCGCGAACGTGTATTTTGGACTCCAAACAGGCTGGGTCTCCATTATGTCGATGCCCGCTAGTGTAATGGGGTTTGGCATATTTCGCCTGCTTCGACCTCACTTGCGACTGCCTTTCAGTCCGGAAGAGAATGTGTTGTTGCAAACAGTCGCCTGCGGCATGGCTGTCATGCCTCTTGGATGTGGTCTCGTCGGTGTCGTATGCGAATACGTCCTTGATCCTCTCAACTCTGAACATCGAAGCTAATGAGAGACTATTGGAGATACCTGCAATGGAATTCCTCATGTCGTCTGAGGAAGGGGGCCCTTTGACCCTCAGCATCCCGCAGCTGATGGCTTGGTCGCTTGGCCTCTGTTACTTTGGCGTTGTATTTGCCGTTCCCTTGTAAGCTTGGACTGCTGTACTCCTAGAAGGGCCCATACGCTGATCCTCATGTTCAAATCCTTACGTGCAGTCGACACCAAGTCATTGTGCGAGAAGGCTTGAAATTCCCAAGTGGTTTAAGCACGGCTGTGCTCATTTCTGTGATGCATGGTCAAGCCAGATCACGAAGATCGCTTTCTGGGGATGAATCTCCCCTTCCGAGCCCTCCTGCAGCCACGTTGTCTCCCGACGACGGCGAGGTCCGGCCAAATAGTCAAGCTGGCGGACAGACCGACGACAGAGTTGACGCAATTAAATGTACTTGCGTGATCGACTGGAGTAATAACATGCAAGTCCTAATGGCTTGCTTCATCCTCTCGGGTGTTCTTACAGTCTGCACGTACTTCATCCCCGGCTTGCGAAACCTACCTGTCTTTGGCTCCGTTGCTGCACGGACTTGGCTATGGACCTTAAATCCGAGCATGGCATACGTGGGTCAAGGCATTATAATGGGTACTGAAACGACGCTGCACATGATGCTTGGCGCAGTTGTTGGATGGGCTGTCCTAAGTCCCACAGCGAAGCTCATGGGCTGGGCTCCTGGGCCTGTAGATGATTGGGAACACGGAAGCAAAGGTTGGGTTATCTGGATTTCCTTAACAATCATGTTGGCTGATGCTGTGGTGAATCTCGGCTATGTTGCGTTCCGTTCATCTCCAGGTAAGCGGCTTCTCCAATGGATGTCATCAAAGACCATGACGAGGGTAGATCGAACCTCCCGGCAACGCTACGTATTGCTCCCGGACGATCAAGAATCCCGGACACTACTGAGAGACGCTTCTACCATGGATCGACAGGAATTTCCCGCCGATGCAGAGCTGGAAGATGCGCCAACGGATCAACGCATCACTTCCAAGGTGGCACTCCTCGGCCTTATCCTAGCCATCGGATTGTGCATTATAGCAACACATACCGTTTTCCGGGGTGTCGTGCCACTATACGCGAATCTTGCTGCGGTCGTCGTTGCTCTAGTAATGAGCATCATGGGGATTCGAGCCTTGGGCGAAACGGATTTGAATCCTGTTTCCGGAATCAGCAAGCTGGCCCAATTATTTTTCGCGCTCATTATACCGCGAACGAACCAGTTCAGCGTCCTTATCAATCTTATTGCCGGTGCCATTGTATGTCTTCGTTTTCCCGGCTCATCCCGTCTCTCCCCGACCACACGCGCCAAGACAATGTTGGTAAAAAGGAGGACTACATCACGTACTAACTGAATGCTCATTAGTCCGAAGCGGTATGTAATCGAAGTCTGAAGATGCGATGGAAGTAAAAAGATCACGGCGTGACTTTCCAAACACTGCTGATCCTTTCTCCCTGAAACCTCGCTCAAATGATCATGAGCCCAGTTCTTCCCAATATCGACACGTTGGTCATATGCTAACCTGATGGTATGGAAGGGCGCATTACAAGCCGGTGAACTTATGCAGGATCTGAAAACTGGTCATGTGCTTGGAGCATCGCCGAAAGCTCAGTTCTGGGGTCAGATCATTGGAGCGACCGCCGGATCTGGCTTGAGCGCTCTCATTTACCGAGCATATTGTTTGTGAGACGGAGGGTAATTCCAATGTGGTCGAGCGTAACTGACTTGCCGTCGCAGAGTCTACGCGATTCCGGGCGATCTCTTCCCAGTCCCGACGGCTTACGTGTGGATCTACACAGCTCGATTAGTGACGGGTCAGGGCCTACCACCCAAGGCGAAAGAGTTCGCTTTTGGGGCTGGAGTCCTTTTTGCTTTCTCCGCGGTAGCCAGAGTCATGGCTGTGGGCAAGGTATGGCGTGTATGGATCCCTGGAGGTATTGCCGTTGCCGTTGGTACGTCATTCGCGCCGCATCCTTTCTGATTCCTGCTTGAACGGACGGTCAAAGGAGATGCTGAACCCGATAGGCATGTATAATGTCCCATCATTTACGCTTGCGCGAGCTATTGGAGGCGTCACACACTGGTACTGGACAGCGGTTCTGAAACGATCGAACACACCTCTCATCATCTTAGCATCCGTGCGTTATTACGAGAATAGACACCGATCATCACTAACCATGTTGTAGGGTTTAATCTTGGGGGAAGGATTTTTGAGCGTCGTAAATCTGCTATTGCAGAGCCTGCGGGTTCCTCACATGTAGCGTGCCCTCAACGGTAATAGGTTGTTCTACGGTAGGATTCGGGTGGGATTGACGTTCAAACATGAAGAAGGTCCAAAATATGAGTGGCCATGGTGACGCCAAATGTCCGAATCGCCTGATGATGCAGCAGCCCGAGGAGAGCCTGCTTCCTCATCTAACTCCTGTTCTCATGAACACCAGCAACAACATAATGGAAACATAGGCGGAGGTGTTCCTCCTTGACGGGCTATTTCATTACACCTGAGCTTGCAATGAATAATGATGATCTCTACGGGTCTATGACAAGCTCCTGGGCGCAAACGCTTACACTGGCTGGTCAACGTACAATGAATTCGCGCATGGCCAGCTCGTCAGAAGAGTCGACGCACACTGAAACCGTCAGGAATCGGTTATTGCGGCAGACATGACTTCTCTAGTAGATATTGACGGTGCTCACCCACTCTATTTTATAGATACTATACACAAAACGCCAGTATTGGTTAGATGGTTCGTCCATCAGCATCACCAGCACCAGCCCAATTCTAATCAGTCTCCAGTTTACCGGCTATCAGGCAGTAGGATCGAATGAGCGACCAGACTGCCGAGTATGTCATCTACTCCACCCCTCTAGAGTAATCTCCACGACTGACTATGGCTTTTCAAGGGGCTGCCTGACCACGTCATGCTAATCTGAAGAGCTCGTGCATGCTCATGTGGTATCGACAACGACAGGTCACCGGACAAGGAGTCACCTGGCGCCAAGGAGCAAGCAGTGCAACAGTTATTAGTAAGGAGCAGTCCTTGCTTCCAGTGTGTCTCAGGCCCGTTCGGGCCAGTAGTGAAGGACACGCGTCCAGGGCATTTATCAACCCAGGCAGACCTTGCCGAGGCTGGCGCAGGCATCAGGTCGGACCTAGACGTAGAGAAATATATGTCGAACCAGATGAGAAACCCATCAATATTGGCCACTTGTCGCGTGATATGAGATTGCCAAGAAGCGGAGGAGGCCAAGTCATCGGGCTGTACGCGGTACAGATCAAGAGTCTTGAAAGCATGAGGCTGGCCGCAGATCGAGTCTTCAGGAAACGCCTGCACGCGAATATCGTCAAAGAATCCTTCCAGCATCGCCTTCATATCAAAACCGTACACATCTCTCCAATAAGAGAGAGAATCTTTCATGTATGATGGATCCTCGAAGGGGGCGATCCAGAGGGTAGCTGCGCTTGGGATGAGAATGCCGTTTGGCCGTAGATACTTGTCGCGTGCGAAAAGCACGCTTGGCAACATGGCTTCGTAGAGCAGACAGTAGCCCATCCATTCACTGACAACGATGTCAACCTGGTCGACAGGTAGACTAACGTCCTCGATCGCCCCGTGAATGCACACGATCTTATCGGACAGTTGGTTATTGAATATGTTCTCTCGAGCCTTGTTAATTATGTCGGATTTCTCGACTGCAATCACTCTTTTGGCACCTGCTCGCGCGCAGAACATGCTCAATATCCCTGAGTTTGTTAATTATGTTTGCAGCGACCAGTGAACGTTAATTGTAATAGCATACCAGTGCCACAACCGATATCGAGTACAATTTTGTCTCGGAATGCTTGCTTGTTTCCGTAAATGAAATCCCGGTACGCGTCCGTACGAATCGCATCTTTTAACATGATCTCGTGGATGTCTACACTAGTGTCAGGCTCTGCAGAGCTCGATGTTCGTGGGCTCATACCACTCGCAGCATAAGACTCAAAATAGAGCTCAGAGTTGTCATTTCTGCTGGGGCCATTGCTCGCGATATTTCCCGACGTCTGTGTGCTGTTGCATCTCTGATACAGAGTCTCTTCGGCTGCAAGACGATAATTGGCGTAGCTCGTCTTCGTAGCTGCCAACTCGGACTCCAATTCTTTACATCGAGTGAGAAGGTCCTCATTCTCGTTTATCTCAACAATTGGGTCATCGGCTTTGGAGGTATCCATGACCTCATCGAGCAAGTATATTGCGGCGTCATTTTCTAGAATCGGCTGGAGCAGGCGGTCATCCTCCAAGTCCGACGAATGGATCGTTTCCGGGAGCCTTTCGTTCCGTAACGTGTGCTGTCGAACAAAGTTGACAAGTCTTACAGAACCGATAAAGTCAAGGTCTAGTCGACGCACTTCGGCTATGAAATCAAACCCGTATTGCCGTTTGCAGTGAGAAATCATATCATTCAAGTTATCAAATTTCTTGCCATCCAATAATGAAATAACCTCGACAGGCTCGACATCAGGCTCAACATCAAGCCAGTCATCGTCATTAGATGTAGTAGAAGTAGCAACAGAGCAGCTGGACAACGGGGAGTCACCCATGGTAAGTAGTTGGAAGTGGATAGACGAGTATTCCAAATTCGTTTAATTTTTTTTCGCAACTTGATCTATATATAGAGCACTTGTAGCTACCCACGGCATCCTACGTATACTGCCCTGATTTTAAGTTAGTATATAGATAAGCTAAAGCCTTAGTATATAATTATTTAGGATTTTAAAAGTAGTATTTAGTATTATTATTATTATTACGCTAGTAGCCTATTTAGGCTTCTAGAGCCCCTATATAGTTAGTATAGTAGAAAAACCCTTAAAAGTATAAGGTAAAACCACTACCTAGCGTATCTATTATATCTTTATTATAAGTCTATAGCTATCCTATTATTTTTAGTTTTTATACTTACTTACTAATTTTCTCCCTTTTTAATTAGTTTATTACCCTTACTCTTAATTAGTTAATTTTTTACTTTATTTTTCCTTATTTTTCTATTAGGCTAGTACTTAGTATTATACTAACTTAATTAAGAAATTATAAGTATAAAGTAGTTATATAATATATAATTAATAATTATAATTAGTAACTTAATTTTTTACCTATATAAGAAAGGGTTCCCCTAGTATTTTCCCCCTTTTTAGTACTTTATATCTTTTTCCCTTACCCCCTCTTATAAATCCTTTCTCCTTTCTTTTATATTTATAGTTATTTTTAAGCCTTTTTAATATTCTAGGCTTACCTAGTCTTAAGTCTATCTAGTACTTATTTATTTTAGTTTTTATAAGCTATTTTATATATTTATTTTTAATATATTTTCTCTTTATAATAATTTTACTATAGTTTTAATTAAAACTAATAAAACTACTTTTTTATAGCTTAATTTTTATAATTATTATATTAGCTATTTAATAAACTAAAATAATAATAAGTTTAATAGCTACTAGGATTAGCCTAGTAAATATCCTTAGTAATTTTAACCTAGTTTTACTTAGCTTATTATTAATATTTATTTAAAAACTATTACTAATAATTATATATATTATACTTTAACTAAGTAAACTTATTATCTTATAAGTCTATATTATATCTATACTAGGTACTTAGTAATTTTATTAATATTTTTAGCTTACCCTTATTATTATTTAACCTAGTACTAAGCTATATATATACTAGTAAACTAACTATAAAGCCTTTAAATTATTATTTTTAAATAATACTAATTTTTACCTCCTAGCTTAAGCTATAAAAAATATTTATAGTTAAAAGGCTTTTACTAGCTTTACTATAGCTATTACTATTTCTATTATAATTTTAAGTTTTTAAGATAATAATAATATTAAGTATTTTTTTATTTATATTACTTAAATTAAGTTTATTATAGTTATAATAAAGAAAAAAAATTAATATCCTTATTAATATAATTATTAAGTCTTTTACTAATACTTATAATTTTTCTAATTAAAATTTAGTTAAGTTTACTTAGTTATTTAATACTTTTAAGTCTATAATAGTAAAAATAATTACTAGTTATAATACTATTTTAAAAAAGCTTATTAAAGCTATACTTACTTTAAACCTAGTTTAGATTCCTTATACTAAGGGGGATCCCTTTTTTATCTTTAGTTATTTTATTATTTTAAGTAAGATCTTTCTTTCTAAGTTTACTAGCTTTAGTCTAGCTAGCCTTTATAGTAAAATTATTATAGTTTTTTAATTATATAGTCCTAATTTTAAGACTATATAGCCTATTACTTAGCCTATAACTAACCTAGTTTTTATTAATACTAGTTTAGAGGAAAAATAAGATAAGGAGGAAGAAAAGTATAAAGAAGTTATTTTATCTAGTTTTTTTAAAGACTCCCCCTTATTTAATAGTATACTTATTATAGCTCTAGTTATAGCTTTAATAGTAACTCTAATAGTAACTCTAACTAAGGGCTTTAAAAGCCTTAAAAGTCCTAGGCTTATTATTATTTTTAACCTTTAAATTACTATTATAGCTACTAGTTCTAAGTATTTTATACTACTTTATAGTAGCTAGGCTTAAAAGTATAGCTAACTTAGCTTTTATTTTAAGAATACTTTAACTAATAAAAAGGCTAAGAAGTATCCTTTTATAAATATACCTTATAAGTAGGCTTTAACTTAGTTTTACTTTAGCCTCTATTATAAGCTTAATAATTTTTCTTTTTTTTTTATAGTTTAATTTTAAGGTTTTTAAAAAAAATTTAGTTTTAAATAAATAATATAGTAGATAAGTAGTAGCTTTAATTAAAAACTATAAGACTACTATATTTTATTATATTTTTTAATTTTATTTCTTAAAAATTTAAATTAAAAGAGTATACTATAGTATTATTATAGACCCTTTTTAGGATTAGTATTACTATTCTTCTAGATTATTTATACTAGCTAGAATTATTATAAGGGGTAGAATTATAAGACTATCCTAGTAACCCTTTTACTAGTCTTTTTATAGTTAAATAAGGCCTATACTTTACTATTATACTTAAAACTATATAGTAATACTAGTTATAAGTCTTTAGATAATTAGTAGTCTAGGAGTATATAATATACTATATCTTTACTATATCTATTATAGTATAATAATAAAGTTACTTTAAAGACTTTTTTTTTAAATAGGAAGTTATTTAGTCTTATAGCCCTTATATAGAGCTAGGTAAGTATAGTATTCTTATACTTATATAGCCTATTATACTACTAGATAGCTACTTTAGACTTTAAGTCTAGGGGGTATTCTATTAGTGCCTTAGGTCTGCTTTTCTTCTAGCGTAGGGCCTATATAGTATTTAGTATTTATTTATAGTATTATAGACTTTTCTTTAATATATAAAAGTATTTCTTTAAGATTTTTAGTTTTAATAATATTTATAAAATAAACTATTATAACCTTTATTTTTTTAAAAATATTTAAAATTATAATTTATTTACTAAATCTACTTTTAATTTAAAAACTAATAAAAAAAGTAAATTTTAAATAATTTTATAAATAGCTTATTTTTATAATAAGGTTAAATTATATATTATTTTTTTATAGTATTTTTTAATACTTTATTATTATTTATAAGTAACTTATAGTTCTTAGCTTTAAAATCTTCTAGAGTTTTATTAGTTTTATTTTTATTAATAAAGCTTTCTTTTTTAGCTTTTCTAATAATTTTCTTAGTAGTATTATTATTAAAAGCTTATTTTTTACTTATAGTATATTTTAGTATATATATATATTATATAAGGGTTATTAGTTTAATTAGTAATAAAAATCCTATAAACCTTTAACTTATATTCTTACTTATTAAGACTTATATAGCTATGAAAAGTTTACTAATTAAAGTAGTCTACTAGGTTAAGTATAAGGTTTTATATATATATAGGGGTTATACTCTATAATAAGGCTAAACTACTTATTCTTTTTAACCTTATAAAGGTGATTAAGAAATCGAATTTTAAAGTTCGATAAATATAAAAAGGGATTTCAATATAAAGAATAGTAATTTAAGAAAACTAAGATTTTTCCCAAATAGTATAAGAAAAGTAAGTCTAAATAATAGTTAAAATAATAATAAAAGTTAAGTATTTATTAAACTATATACTAGTCTTTTATAGAAGTAATATAAAAAAAAGCTAACTTATTTATTTTTCTATCTCTAGATATAGGGGACTTTATATATTAATATCTATTATATAATTATATATAAAAAATAAGCTTTTTTATTATATAGAGTATATTATTAAAAGTTATATATATTAGTAGTTAAAATAGCTAGAAGTTAGTTATTTTTAATTAGTACCCTTATATAGGAATATATATATCTTATATTTATAGTATTTTTTAACTTTAACTAATATAGCTATTAATATAAAGGTCATAGTTATATAGGTAGATAATATAGGTAATATAAATAGTACTTAGTTAGCCTTATTTAATATAGAAAAATAAGGAAAAATAAAAAACCTTATTTATATACTAAGAATTAATAATTTTTATAATTAATATAATAATTTTTAAAATCTTTATTTATATTATAAAATAGTATTTCTATATTTTTAAGTTAATACTATATTACTAGCTTATAAGAGCTATAACTTAATAAAGAATATAATAAATATAATAATATTTAAGTTTTAAAATTAAAAAATAGGTTATTTAATAGGCTTTATAGTAAAAAAGTATAAAATATATACTAAGTTATTACTAGGTTTAATATATTATTATTTAGATTTTTTAAAATTAAAATAATAATTAGTTACTAAGTAAATAATTATTATTATTACGCTAGTAGCCTATTTAAGCTTCTAGAGCCCCTATATAGTTAGTATAGTAGAAAAACCCTTAAAAATATAAAGTAAAACTACTACCTAGCGTATCTATTATATCTCTACTATAAGTTTATAACTATCTTATTATTTTTAGTTTTTATATTTACTTATTAATTTTCTCTTTTTCTAATTAGTTTATTACCCTTACTCTTAATTAGTTAATTTTTTACTTTATTTTTCCCTATTTTTCTATTAAACTAAAGCTTAGTATTATACTAACCTAATTAAGAAACTATAAGTATAAAATAGTTATATAATATATAATTAGTAATTATAATTAATAACCTAGTTTCTTACTTATATAAAAAAAGGTCTTCTTAGTATTTTCCCCCCTTTTAGTATTTTATATCTCCCCCCCTTACCCTTTCTTATAAATCCCCTTTTTTCTTTTTTATACTTATAGTTATTTTTAAACCTTTTTAGTATTCTAGGCTTACCTAGTCTTAAGTCTATCTAATACTTATCTATTTTAGTTCTTATAAGTTATTTTATATACTTACTTTTAATATATTTTTTTTTTCTTATAATAATTCTATTATAGCTTTAACTAGGGTTAATAAAGCTATTTTTTTATAGCTTAACCTTTATAACTATTATATTAGCTATTTAATAAATTAAAATAATAATAAGTTTAATAGCTACTAGGATTAGCCTAGTAAATATCTTTAATAATTTTAACCGCCTAGGTGGCGCAATTAGTTATTACACCTAAAAAACCTCCCTCCTAAGGTAGTCAGTTCAAACCTAGCCTAGGGTAATACCTTTTTAAGGGTAAAAATATAATTAGCAAACTTATACTAACTTACCTTATAATTAGCTTAAAATACCTCTAAGCTTATACTATAAAAATAGCCTAGTAATAACTATTAGCTATAATAATAATAAAAACTAAAAAAAAAGCCTAGCCCTTAGCTAATACTAAACCTAGGCTATATATAGTATAATAAATAGTATATATAACCTTATATTAGTAAATCCCTAGCCTAGCCCCTAGCTAGGTTATTAAAAGCCTAGGCTATACCTACTATATTAATATAGTATACTAGTATTTACGATAGTATTACTTACTACGCCTTAGCTTAAAATAAAACTACTACTATAGTAAATATAATACTCTAGAGCCTTTACTAACTACTAAGTTAATTATTACTATATAATAAATAGAGGTTAATTATAGCTAAAGTATTTTATATAGATAAAAATAATAAATATACTAGCCTAGGGTTAAGTATAGGTCTCCCTAGGTAGGGGTTTTACCCTAGGTACTCTAGTTTTTCCCCTATATTTAGAGTCGAGTTTCTAGAATCCTACTTAATAGGTACCCTAGTATTAATTCAATTCAATTTAATAATTTTAACCTAGTTTTACTTAGCTTATTATTAATATTTATTTAAAAACTATTACTAATAGTTATATTTATTATACTTTAACTAAATAAACTTATTATTTTATAAGTTTATATTATATCTATACTAGGTACTTAGTAGTTTTACTAATATTCTTAGCCTACTTTTACTATTATTTAACCTAGT
>JADHZA010000495.1:0-14963 GCA_018831705.1 Torrubiellomyces zombiae | reverse complement strand
ACTTGTTCCCGGCGACCTGTCCCAGCAGCTTCGCACTTACCTGCTTCTTCTACCCCATCCCTCGTGCGTAAAGACCATTCAGCGCCAGACCACCTCGTCGGCCTCAGCCGGCAGAACGAGGCAGCAGGGAAGCAAACACACGCGCAAGCAACGCTCATCTCCGATCACAAACCCTTTCCATCCAAGGACAGGCCGAACCTTACTCGCCCACCCGCTGCAAAGTTGCAGAGAAGGCAAGCGCATTATCCTGACATCCCTGAAGGCCCAAGTCCGCGATTGAGGCTACACAGGAGCAACAAACCTGCCCCAGGCCCGGTCCAACCCCAGGAAGAGATGAGAGACAAAAACTCACGTCGTGTTCCATTTAGTTCTCGGGCGTCAAGACGGGCTTATCAATCAAGCGTCACTTCCTCCCACTCACGTACAGGCTCGCTGCTCGAGGACACTCCAAGCATGCCGCCTCCTAACTCTACCTACGTTCCCTTCGCCAACAGAGATGGCTCGCCGCACAGACCGTGGACGCCCTCGTCCAGAGTGTCCGAATACGCACGACCTCCGCCGTCAAACGTGTCGTACGAGCCCTCAGATCTCAATGGCAGTCCTCGCCCTGGCACCCCATCCTCTCGATATGGTGGAAGCCCTCGTCGACCCTTACCCCCGGCGCCTCTCTTCTCAACTCCGTCAAGAACCGCACAGCCTTTTGGGGATGACGCTACCGTTTCTATCCCCCTAGACGGACCTGACGATGTCTTTGGAGCCGAGACGGACTTAAGCGATTCGCGCCCCCTGCCCACCGACCGCGACTCTTTCATGTCTGGCTCCCAGGGCACGCTCAACGAAGACGAAGAGGATGCTTACGAGAAAGTTGAGCACTACGGTCCGGCTCCAGATGGTGCCCAGGAGCGTCGAGGCGTTCGAGCGCCGCAAATGTCGACCAAAGAGGTGCAGCTCATCAACGGCGAGCTTGTGCTTGAGTGCAAGATACCTACCATCCTCTACAGCTTCTTGCCTCGTCGCAACGAAGTCGAGTTCACTCACATGCGCTATACCGCCGTCACTTGTGACCCGGATGACTTCGTCGACCGCGGGTACAAGCTGAGACAGTCCATCGGCCGAACCACACGGGAGACGGAGCTGTTCATCTGCATCACCATGTACAACGAGGACGAATTCGGCTTCACGAGGACCATGCACGCCGTCATGAAGAACATTGCACACTTTTGCTCTCGTTCCCGGTCACGAACCTGGGGCGAAACGGGATGGCAGAAGATCGTCGTCTGCATCATCTCCGACGGCCGAGAAAAGATTAACCCGAGGACTCTGGACGCCTTGGCAGCCATGGGTGTGTACCAGCATGGCATCGCCAAGAACTTTGTCAACAACCGAGCCGTCCAGGCCCACGTGTACGAGTATACCACGCAGGTCTCGCTCGACTCGGATCTCAAGTTCAAAGGTGCTGAGAAGGGCATCGTGCCGTGCCAGCTGATCTTCTGTCTCAAGGAGAAGAACCAGCGCAAGCTCAACTCCCACAGATGGTTCTTCAATGCATTTGGGAAAGCCCTGAACCCCAACATCTGCATCCTCCTTGACGTGGGCACTCGCCCTGGGAACGACTCGCTCTACCACCTGTGGAAAGCGTTTGATACCGACTCCAACGTCGCAGGCGCTTGCGGAGAGATCAAGGCTATGAAGGGCAAATTCGGGTCAAACCTCCTAAACCCCCTCGTTGCCTCTCAGAACTTCGAGTACAAAATATCCAACATCCTCGACAAACCTCTGGAGTCGGTATTTGGCTACATCACTGTCTTGCCAGGAGCCCTGAGCGGCTATCGTTACCACGCCTTGCAGAACGATGAGACAGGACATGGGCCCCTGAGTCAGTATTTCAAGGGTGAGACCCTCCATGGGCAGCATGCGGATGTCTTCACCGCCAACATGTACTTGGCCGAGGATCGTATTCTCTGCTGGGAACTGGTAGCCAAGCGAGGTGAACGATGGGTGCTTCGATATGTCAAGGGCTGCACGGGCGAAACGGACGTGCCTGGTACGTATTCCGAGAGGCGAATCGATGTTCAAGACCGTGCTTCGGGTTGAGGAAGACTGACAAATCAACAAACAGATACCGTACCCGAGTTCATCTCTCAGCGTCGACGATGGCTCAACGGTGCCTTCTTCGCCGCCGTCTACTCCCTCGTCCAGTTCCGGCAGATTATTGGAACGGACCACACCATTGTGCGCAAGGTGCTGCTGTACATCGAGTTCGTCTACCAATTCGTCCAGCTCCTCTTCACCTACTTCTCCCTGGCCAACTTCTACCTGACCTTCTACTTCGTGGCTGGCGGCCTGAGCGATCCAGCCATCGATCCCTTTCAACACAACATTGCCAATGTCATCTTCACGATTCTGCGGTACACCTGCGTGCTGCTCATTGCCACGCAGTTCATTCTGTCCCTGGGCAACAGGCCGCAGGGCGCCAAGAAGCTATACCTTGCGAGCATGATCATCTACGGCGTCATCATGGTGTACACGACATTTGCGAGCGTGTACATTGTCGTCAAACAGCTCACCATCCCCGGGGCAGACCTCAAGATTGGCAACAACGTCTTCACCAACCTCATCATCTCGCTCGCGTCCACTTTCGGTGTCTACTTCCTCATGTCGTTCTTGTACCTGGACCCCTGGCACATGTTCACGTCCCTGGTGCAGTATTTCCTCTTGCTGCCGAGCTACATCTGCACACTACAGGTTTACGCGTTCTGCAACACGCACGACGTGACATGGGGCACCAAGGGCGACAACGTCATGAAGACGGACCTCGGCGGCGCCGTCGGCAAAGGCCAGACGGTCGAGCTGGAGATGCCCAGCGAGCAGCTCGACATTGACAGCGGCTACGACGAGGCGCTGCGCAACCTGCGTGATCGTCTGGCCGTGCCCGTCAGCGGAGTGAGCGAGGCCCAGATGCAGGAGGACTACTACAAGAGCGTCCGTACCTACATGGTGGTGACGTGGATGATTGCCAACGGCATCCTCGCCATGGCCGTGTCCGAGATCTACAGCAGCAAGGCCATCGGGGACAACTACTACCTGCGCTTCATCCTGTGGAGCGTAGCCTCTTTGGCCGTGTTCCGCGCCCTGGGTTCGACGACGTTTGCCATCATCAACCTGGTCAACATGGCGGTCGAGGGACGCATCCGCATGAGCTTGAAGATACCCCAGTGGATGGGCGGCGTGGGGTCCAAGCTGAGCGAGAAGGTGAGCAGCGTGGGCAGTAGTCTGAAGAGCTGACGTGTGTTTCGAGGGAGCGGAGCAGGATGGATGGATGGATACGGGCTTTCTGTTGGCTACTTAGACCTTGGGCTTGCATGCAAAATCTGCCGAGTTGACGTCGGAGAATAAGTGAGCAGAGAAGAGGGATCGGTGTTACGGGCAAGGGGGGAAACGGAATGCTTTTTTCAAAGGGAATCATGTGGCTGTATCATGTACGATGATGATTGTGAATTAATGCATTATACATTCTGGCAGGCCTGACGTGCGCATTCTTCTGTAACCCGTGAAAGGTAGCAAGTTTGATTTTCTACGCGTAAATTGATTGGACGTCGACGTTGCAATAAGCCACATGAAGATTGCAGGTGACCTGTCAAACATGGTGAGGAATAACCAACTCTGCCTCAAAACGCCGACCAGTCTTTTTAATCTCCGCTGTTCACACATGATACCGTACAATCATTTCCTGCTTACAGCCTCTTCTTATTCTTCGTCAGATTCCTCCTCGGCAACCTGAAAAGATTCGAATTAGCCCCATGTAACACTTATAGAACATCCGTGGAAAGAGAATCATGTGGAGGGGAAAAGGGATGTTCAGACAATGAGACAACTTACATCATCGTGGAAATTCTGCCCATCCGTCGTGGCCTTGATGACGCCCGCGCGGATGCAAAAGTCTCCAAACTTTTCGCCCTCTAGTCTCTCGAGCGAGTACCTCTTCAACAGGGGTTTCATGATGCTCAGAATCTCATCTTCTTTGATGCTGGATCGATACAGCTTGTTGAGACGCTGGCCGTGGTACCCGCCGCCGAGGTACATGTTGTATGCGCCGAATGCCTTGCCCACGAACGCCACCTCGGCGAGCCAGGGGCGAGCGCAGCCGTTGGGACAGCCCGTCATGCGCATGACGATGGAGTCCTGACGTAGACCGGTTTCCTCGAGGCAGGATTCGAGCTTGGAGATGAGAACGGGCAGGTATCGCTCCGACTCGGCCATGGCAAGACCGCAAGTGGGAAAGGCCACGCAGGCCGAGGAGCTGAGGCGCAGACCCGAGAACTGGACGTTGTCGAGCTTGTACTCCTTCATCAGCTTCTTCATGGCGGGGACGTCTTCGTCTTGGACGTTGCTGAGGATGAGATGCTGGTTGCCCGTGAGGCGGAATTCGCCCTTGTGCACTTTGGCGATGGCGCGAAGGCCAGTCTTCATTTGAAAGTCGGGGGTATCTTCGATACGTCCGTTTTCGATGAAGAAGGTGAAGTGGTTCAGCCCAAGCTCATCCCTTTGCCATCCAAACGTGTCGATGTTGCTCTTGAATTCGAACGGCCTCTCCGGCTCGAATGTCTTGCCCCAAAGCTCTTCGACCTTGTGGCGGAAGACGTCCACGCCCATGTCGTCGATGGTGTACTTGAGTCGGGCGTGCTTGCGGTTCTTTCGATCGCCGTGATCGCGCTGCACGAGCATGATCTTTTCGCAAGCGATGTGCACTTCGTCAATGGTACAAAAGCCGAACATCCGTCCCGTTTGGGGGTACGTCTTCTTGTTGTTGTGAGTTGCACCCATGCCGCCTCCGGCCAAAACATTGAATCCTTCCAGGTTGCCGTCCTTGCCCTTGATGGCAATCAGACCGATGTCGTGCGCGTAGACGTCTGTGTCGTTGTGCGGCGGGATGGCAATCGTGATTTTGAATTTCCGAGGAAGATACGTCGGGCCATACAAGGGTTCAAAATCTTGCACGGCATCGCCTGCAACCTGAACCTTCTTGTTGTCGTCGTCCGTCAGCCAGATCTCGTGGTATGCCGTCGTTGATGGCAGCAAGTGATCGCTGATCTTTTGAGAGCATGCATAGACCTGCCTGTGGTACTGGGACTGTGTCGGAAGTGAGCTGCACATGACGTTGCGATTGACGTCGCCGCAGGCAGCGATGGTGGTCATCAGGGACCGGTTGATGGCTTGCATGGCTGGCTTCAACTTGCCCTTGACGACTCCATGGAATTGGAACGTTTGTCTCGTTGTGAGCTTCATGGTCTCGTTGCCCAGCTTGGTGCTGATGTCATCCATCTGCACCCACTGCTTGGGTGTGGCAACACCGCCAGGAAGTCTGCAGCGGATCATGAACGAATAAGCGGGTTCCAGCCCCTGCGCCTTTCTCTCGTCCCGGACATCACGATCGTCCTGCATATACGTGCCATGGAATTTGGTCAGTTGCTGGTCCGAGGCCGAGATAGCACCCGTGGTGGGATCTTGGAGGCCCTCGACGATCGTGCCTCGCAAGTAATTGGAGGCGAGCTTGATGTCTTCGTTGGTGATCGGCGGTGGCTCTTCCGGCAGCCCTTCAACATTGTCAACACCCAGGGCCTGCCAGATCTTGGGCTCCCACTCTTGGTAGCCTGTCTGGTAGCCGTCCGGGTCCTGATCATCACCCAGACCAATATCAGCTAATCGTCGGCCGCCGAGATTCCCCAATACTCTATCCAGGTCCTTTGCCGGCTTGTTGTAGTAGATTCTGTCTTCCTTCCGAGGCCAATAATGTTTATCACCCAAACCGAACACTGAGAAGTTGACAGTCGCCAGGTCTAGATCCGTGCTGTCCTTGATGGCGTCCCAAAATGCCAGGCCATTCTGAGGGAACTCTCCTTGACCAGCTGTTGAAGTTATGAAGACAATGTTCTCCTCACGAGCCAGGTCCTCGAGAGGATAGTCCTCCATGGCCATGACACCCGTCTTCAAGCCACGTGCGCGCCCCCTGTTGGCGAGACGCTTAGCCAACGACGAAGCATTACCATTGTCTGAAGCGAAAAGAATTGTCAAAGGCGCGCCAAGCAGGCCCTCCAAAAGTTGGCTGTAGGCATCCTTTGCCTTCCGCTTCTGCTGCGCTCGCACCTCGGAGCCGAAGTCCTGAGCTATATTGGCGGCGAGCTTGGGCTCTTTCTTCATCAGCTGCGTCAGTTGATTGTCCCTGGACAGGAAGGCTTTCAGTTCCTGTTTGACAAGTTCAGAGTCGAGCGAGAAATTGGGTTCACCCCGTTGTTCGTTTACGGGATTCCATCGATACAAAGGCCAGTAGCCTGCGTCAACCGCCTTCTTCGTCTCTTGAAGGACCGTCAAGGGCGAGTCTGATTCGCCAAAGTATGGTAGATAGGCCAGGACCACGGAAGGGCCTTCGAACTTGTCCGCTTCCAGAAGAGCCTGTAGAACTTGAGTGTAGGAGCTGTACACCGCCGTAGAAGCCACATAAACGTTGCCAAAATTCATGGCGTATAAGCCAATGTCCTTCTTTCGCCTGTTGGCATCCGTCGCTGCCTTGTCGGAGAAGGGGGTTGAGTCGATGATGAGCATATTGACATTCTCACCAGACGCAAGTACATGGTGGACGCCCGAATTACCCAGGTCATAAGCCCAGGCATCGGAACCCATCAGCCACAGAGACTCCTTGCGAAATAGGCCACTCCTGGTCAGCAGCTTCTGGGAAGTGGAGGATCCATCAGATTGTAGCTTGGCGATGACATCGTCGGCAATGTCGTTGAATTTGGCGAGGTCGTTGGAGTTCATTGCCCATCTGGCGAGCCAGCTCTTTGGCTCATCGGTGGCAAATTCACCGTTGCTTGCAGCCTCCTTGACCTCGGCCACAAATCTACTTCGGTACTCCTTCCTTGCCAGTAAAGAGCCAAACCCGAATTCAGGACTTGCAGAGACTGTTGCCGAGATGCCAGTGTTTTGGGATTCCAGAGCGTTTGCCACATATTTCCTTTGCCCGAATAGGTGATCGAGGATTTTACCGTACGCCGTTTCCAGCTGAGGAGTGTCGAGCCCGGACTGCTCAGAGGTACCCGGAGTCTCCTTGACGCCAACTTCGAGATTTTGCAGAGGCTTTTCGGCCGTGAGATTTTGCACAATGCCGCGCAATGCCTGGGTCGTCGTGTCTGGCGCGATGAACCCCAACTGGTAGCCAACCACCATCTCGATCCCTCCCGGACCCCGGTGCACAGAGGATAGCACGTCGATCAGTAAGGGACCCCATTTCGTAGTTGACCTGCGGATCTGTTCCAGAATCGCGACCCTCTTCACCGTCCTAGGAAGAGCGTCCGCGAATTTCGACCCCAGCCAGGGGCGATAGAGGCGAGCGGTAAGAATGCCAATGTTGGCAAAAATGTCTTCGGCCTTGGCGTGATCGACTGCTTCCGCAAAGAAGCCAGCATCGGCGCCAAAGATGAAGAGGCAATTAGTAGCATTGGCAGGGCCAGTGTACTCAAAGGCAGAATATTGTCTACCAACAGAGGCCTCAAGCTGCGTCCACACACTCTGGGCACACGTGTAGACGTCCTCGGACGAGACCACCGTCGGAGCGGCTTCCACTGTCGTAGCAACGGAGGACGGTGCTGCAGGGGTCGAGGACGGTGAGACCTCGCTGGATCTGACTGATGTACCAGTGGATGCGAGCTTTGACGCATCAGCACCGACGGGAGGCTGAAGATGGTCTCCTTTGCCAGCGACAGCGTTGGTCAAGGGCTCTGGATGATCTGAGGAGACGGCCAGGTGTCCATCATCTGCGTATATTCCAGTGGCCGCCACCCCGCTCGCCTGATACCTGCGTACGCTCTCGATGTCCAAAATGTCCCGAACGAGATCGGAACTTTCGATGGCTATCGGCCTGTCGTTGACTGACGTCTCGGCGGAGAAGAAATGAATGACGCCCTTGCCTGTGCGCACGGCCAATGCGTGCGCAGTAATGGCTATGTCTTGAGCTTCCTGAAGCGTCTCCGACTGCAAAAGAGTCCAGCCGGCATTCCTTATTGACGTAATTGGCGAGTAGTCGGCACGCCGAGATGGCTGCAGAGATATGTGGAGGACCACAGGATAATTGGCCAATTTGTAAAGATGAGAGACGGCCGGGAGGAGGATAGTCGAGGGCGCGGTGACGGAGACAAGCTTCCCCGAGCGAATAGGCGTGTAGACGGAGAGGAGGGGGTCTGCATTGTATCGAACGGATTGTATCTGCGTTGCTTCTGGTGAGCCATTGCTATGCTGGCACTTGGGCAGGGGAAGGGTCATTGCCGGGGTCGATCCCCAGGAAACACTTACATCAGGGACAGCATTGGCGGTCGCCGCGACAAGGCTTTGGTCATTGCGACTTGCATACCGCTTCAAATGCGATGAGAAGTTCGATTCGGAAGCCAACGACGGCTGGACGGAGATGACAGTGTCGCTGGCCAGATAGGCAATCCTGGCCACTGCAATCCAAGAAAGCAAAGGAAGGAAGCAAGTCAGCCTATCGAATCGACATGGGAATTGTGTGCGAGAAGGAGCAGCAGCAGCAGGTAAACTTACCGGCCTCTTCAGGCGTACGAATCTGGTGAGACGCCGCCTCCATCTTGTCGTCTCCCGAGGAAGGATTTTGTCTGAAGAGAAAAGACATGGCAACGGTCGAAGAGAATGGCGAGACGAGACGAGACGAGCCTGAGTGAAGGAGGAGCGGACCCCTCTACGAGCACGTAATGGACCCTCCTGGTCCGATAGTCATACAGTCTCGTGGAGTCTCCTTGACCTCTGTCAGTTCTCGGGAGCCTGCGATTGCCATGGGGGAGACGGTCTGTAACGGTGGCGAAGGGTCGTCCGGGTCGTCGGCGTCCAAAGGGCTCAACGAAAGACGGTCGAAATGTTCAGAGGGGATCCATTACGAGTACAGGTGCCCATCACTTGGGCCAATCCTGGACGGGCAATTGTAACAAAAGCCTAACCGGAATGCAGCAGACAGCTTGCTGAAGAGGCTATCTGTGGGCCCGTAGACTCCGATTCCCCGCCACGAGGGCAATGAGTTTTCCCACCATGGGGATTGCGTGATCAATTAGCGCTGTTGGCACCGGCGGCTTCGGCCGACAGGCCGGATGACATAATGACGGGTACCCGTAATAAGATCAGTCAGTCACCTATCTGTAGTGTGGTCCAGCAGAGTCAGACTACAAGTACAATATCGTCACAGCACAACAAAGTATATAGAAAAGTTGCAAGGTATTTCAGAGCCATTACAGGACAATGCAGTCAACGCAGATTGTGCAAACATTGGCTAGGCTTCGCAGGATTGACTCAACGACAACAACGAGACTATGTACCGGCCTCGGACCATGAGTCACTAAATGCAGCACGGTTCAACAGCTGTCCAGGCCGACTGTAAGCAGCCGAGCCGGCACCTGGTGAGGAGTGAAATATGCACTTAACAAAGCAAAATAAAACCCATAACCTATTATAAATATGTGATTGAGACTTTTACCCAAATGGAAACAACATCATCGTTCAGCACCTTCTCTTTACGTCAAGGGGTTCACAGACACAGACACAGACACAGATGTCCGCACTCAACCTCAAAGATTTGGCCGCGAGCCTGGCCAACATAGGTGTCGACAACTTGGAGACGCTTTGCAAGCAGAACCCACAGGCTCATCCCCTCAGCCGTCCCATCGACATTTACCGCCTCCAGCTCACGAATATCCTCGTCAAGCTGACGGAATGCAACAGCGTGCTCGTCTACGACTCCGTTCAGTCGCCGAACAAGCTTCCCAGTGGCGATCTCACACTACCCGTGCCCCGGCTTCGTTTAGCTGGTAAAAAAGCGAACGAGCGATGCACAGAGCTCGCTGAAGCATTTCCCCAAGACTGCCCCTTGTTTCTGGCTCCAATTCCTAGCGGCATTCATTTGCCAGTGTTTTGCAGTCCGCAGTCATTGTCACATCTCGTTCTCCCCTACCTTTTTGCCCGCCAAGGTAGCTATGGACAAGATCGACTGAACGGCTTGAGAGATAATTCCGACCCAAGTGCCGGGCGGAAGAAGCTGATTGTTGAATTTTCGTCGCCGAATATAGCCAAGGAGTTCCATGCCGGTCACTTGCGAAGCACCATCATCGGCTCCTTCATTGCCAACTTGTATCAAGAAATGGGGTGGGACGTGACCAAGATCAACTACCTCGGCGACTGGGGCAAGCAGTTTGGGCTGCTGGCTATCGGATGGCAACGATTTGGTTCGCAGGAGGAGCTGGCTCGAGAGCCCTTGAAGCACCTCTTAGACATCTACGCTCGCACCAATTCTCTCTTCAAACCGGAGCAGGATGCCAGCAAGCAAGCGCGTGACGAGGGCAAAGACGCATCCGAAATCGAATCTCGGGGGCTATTTGGCGAGAGAAACGCATATTTCCGTCGAATGGAGCAGGGTGACAAGGACGCTCTTGCACTGTGGGAACGATTCAGGAACATCAGCATCGAACGATACATCTCAACGTATGCGCGCCTCAATATTGGCTTCGACGTCTATTCAGGCGAATCACAGGTCAAGAGCGCCACTGTCGATTCTGTGGAGAGAACGTTGAAGGAGAAAGGTGTGTACGTCGAACGTGATGGTTCATGGATCATAGATTACGAAGCATACGGGTTCAAGGGGCTCGGGACGGCCGTTGTTCGTGGGCGAACGGGCAGCACAACATATCTTCTGCGGGACGTCGCGGCAATTCTCGAGCGAGAAGAGCAGTACGCATTCGACAAAATGATATACGTCGTCTCATGCGAGCAGGACCTCTACTTTCAACGTGTCTTTAGAACGCTGGATCTTATGGGCCGCTCTGACCTGGTGGCAAAACTGCAACACGTCAATTTCGGAAAGGTTCAGGGCATGTCCTCTCGACTAGGTAATGTCAAACTCCTCGGAGACATTCTCGACCAAGCCAGAGACGCCATGCACGAAGTGATGCGCCGCAACGCCGTCAAATACGCGCAGGTCCAAGATCCAGAGTCGGTTGCCGAGATTGTAGGTATATCTGCCGTCGTGGTGCAAGACATGTCCGGAAAGCGTATCAACAACTATCCTTTCGACATGTCTCGCATGACGTCTTTCGAAGGCGACACAGGGCCGTATCTTCAATACAGCCATGCGCGCGTGAACTCTATATTGCGCAAGGCGGGCGTTTCGCAGCAAGAGTTGAGAGATCACTGCATGCTTAACCCGACTTTGCTAGAGGAGCATCTGTCCAAGATACCTCATTGCATCGATTTGCTCCGCCTCATAGCTCAATACCCGGATGCCACTGTCGCTGCATTATGCAATCTCGAGCCCTCCACGATCCTGACCTATCTGTTCAGGCTAGCACATCAACTATCGTCATGCTATGATGTAGTGCAGGTCACCGGAACCAACGAGAGCAGGGACGTGATGTTGAGTCGCGCAGCACTGTACGAAGGTGCACGGCAAGTGGTCGCAAATGGCATGGTGCTTTTAGGGCTCAAACCGGTCGACAGGTATGTAGTGCGTGCAGTGTATTCGTCCAAGTCTACACCATGAAGCATGCTCTCCGCAATGTCTCGATAGCTGCTGACGATGGGTTCCAAGGATGTGAGTCGAAATTCATGGCATATCGAGTACGTCAGACGTTGCAGGCGCGGAGCTCAGCCTGTTTCGATTTGTAATTCTGGACGTCAGGGGTGATGGCCGCAAGCATCAATTGATCCCTGGAGACCGACAGTCCGGTGCCCGACAGCCCGGCTACATGGGGCCTCTCAAAGCGCCTGCGGTGTCAGCACGGCCAGTCAGTGTCCGTTTTCACGCAGGGTGTCATTTGATACATGATCAACATTTGTCTCGATGGCGTGATTTATACATCCACGTGCGCAATTGATATTATCATTCGACACCTCATCATTATGTACACGGGTTCCCTCGCCAATCTCTGTGACCTTCGTACCCGACAGTTCCGCTACCCCAGGTCGTCCCAACAACGGTGATCCGTTGAGTTGAAATGCTTCATACATCCATTGCCGTTTCTCTATAACTGCCCTGCCCGCCACAAGGCATTTATCCGTCGTCTTGCGTCGCTCATTCCATCCACTCCCGAACCTGCCTACACCTCTCCCGCGAGCGTGCCGTTGATGCTGAGTTTGCCGTGCTCGTTTCTCTCCCATTGTTCCATCTCAGCGGCACTTAACCAGTAGCCCCGTCCGAAAGAGACCATAAGCCGGCCCAGACGGCCTCTTCTACCATCTCCATCGGGCAGGTCCACAGCAAATGGTCCCTCGTGCTCGTCCACTCCAGGTCCTTCTAGAACGAGCAGCTGCATGTACTTTTGGAGCACCTGGCGCGCAAAAGCCATCACCACCAGGCTGAAATACACTCGAATCAGTGTCAAGCTGATGATGAGAATCATGCTGGCTGCCGTCTCTTGCGGCACCACCTTTCCGTGGATGGCGCTTTCCTTTCGTAGACCTTGCCAGCCCTCCACGACGAGACTGGGTAGAGTCGCCGGTCGTTTCTCGAGCCCGTCGGTCGCTGTGCTCGCCGAATACCAATCGAGTCCAAAAGCCGCCGTGTAGGCCCCATTGATGCCCGTGTCAAGCAGGTGCAGCCACGCCAGCGCCAGGCATTCAAATGGACTTTGTCGACGAATATGGGGGATAAGGTAGACGAGAAGAGCCAGTACCGCGATCGAATATACGTAGGTCGAAAGTTGGAGGAGCGATAATTGGTAACCGGTAAGAACGGCCAACAATCCGTACACGCCGGTGACTTTGTTGAAGACGAGCGCAAGCGAAATCAGCTCCGTGCCTGTTTGGAGGCTCACCAAGCCGAGCAAGCTCTGCATCCACTGTCAGCTATGGCTCCAATTCGACGAGCTCGTCATCTCCTCGACTCACCTGAGGGCGCGGAGCCCGCAAGTACAATCTTGTGAACTTCGACATGTCCCAGCTGGTTCTGGCAAGGACCGATGTCCTCCCGCTGATAGGGTCTGGCTTCAAGTTGGTAGGAGAGGAAAAGGAAAGAAAAGAAAGAATGCGTGTAGTAGGCTCAATATCATGCAGCGAGAGTTAGGGAGCCTCGCTGTCGGTTCATGTACAACGAGCGCTGTCAAAGGTTGCCTCGTCTCCATTTGCGACCGAGCCGAGAGTGACGTTTTGCACCGAGTCATATTAAAATCACGTGACTGGCCAGGAGCGCAACCAAACCAGAGCGCTTCCCTTTCCGCTATCGGTTATTTAGAAGAATATTGACTGGTATTTCGGGTAGAATTAACGTGAATTACTAGTATTTAGTATGTATCTAGACCTGTATGTTTTGGGTCCTAGTATAATGTACAGCCGCCATGAATTTATATGTAACCATCTGAGAGGTTCCGTATCCAGCCGTGGCGAGGATTACTCCAGCATATCCTCAAGTCGCTTGCAGATTCAAAGGTACTATCTCACTTTCATCAACTCAGAGTTGACTCGATACACGGCTAGATTTCAGATGCTGCAGCGGTGCGTCGTGGGGTCCATGATTCTCGGTTAGTAACTTGTCTTCTGAACTCAACACGAGCATCCTTCTTGAGCAGGCTGAGACGCGTTCGTTTTCACGTCAATCACTATAGCAAAATCGTGTTAGCTTGTCAATTCGTGTCTGTTTGTCCATGCGTGGGAATCCTACTTTGACTCGAGGCCTGCGCAGCGGCGTCAGTTCCCTCCATGCCTGGTAATGCCTGCGCTATCCTCTTGAAGAGGTTCTTGACGTTGTGGCCCAGCTTGGCACTGGTCTCCATGAACATCAGATTGTTCTTCTTGGCTTCATCCTCTCCCTGCTGCGTTGTGACTTCGCGTTTCTCATTTAAATCGGTCTTGTTTCCCACAAGGACAATGATGACGTCGTTGCCTCGTTCCGCCCTCACGTCGTCGATCCATTTCTTGGTGTTTTGGAAGGATTTCGCGTCTGTCACGCCACACTGAGATTAGTACTTGTGGTTCAAAGCGGCTCAAAGATCCATACTGGAGATATCGTATACGACCACGGCCACACTCGAATCGCGGATGTATGACGGAATCAGACTTCGAAATCGTTCTTGGCCGGCAGTGTCCCACAGTTGAAGGCGGACAGTTCTGTCTTCTAGGTACATGGTCTATCGGCTAGTCAGCATCGTACAGCAACTCAAGTCGCCAGGCAGAGTGTCCATGCCTTTGAGAGAAAATCGATGCCGATCGTTGCCTGGTACATGTTGTCGAAAGAGTCGTACATAAATCTTGTGATCAAAGAGGTCTTGCCCACTGGAATGAAAACGTTTAGCCAACGAGGAGGATTCGAGTCTGGCAACACTCCTACATACCACTTTGCTCCCCTAAGAAGACCAACCTAGAGGTGTCTTAGCATCGCACGAGCGTAACTACAAGGGGGGGAAAGTTTCATACTTGAATTTCTTCAAGGGATTATTATAAGAGCTGCCTGCCTGAGCCATCTTGGCTGGATCTTTGAGTTAATCTCAAGGAGACGGGTTTCGCTGGCGTCCGAGGCTTGTTCAATGCTGCGTGTCAGGGGCAGTGACGCACAACCAGAGGTGGAAAAGGGTGCTCGCAGGTGACAGTGGCGGGTAACTGGCAGCCGCTTCGTGATACGTATTCAGATGGTGAAGTGGAAAAGTGATTCTATTAAGCTGAATGCTCGGGAGTGCTGTCGCTTTTGATCGTTCTTCGTTTGTCTGCTAGCAAAAAGCACCGTCTTCCAGCAGCTTCAAATCGCAAACAGCGAGTAGCACCGCCTCGAGGCCCGCGCACGTGGTGATAAGCCGTACTAGCATGTAGCTCGTAGCGGAGATGTATGTACTATTCTCACCATATCAAGGTCGTCTAGATACTCGTCTACTCCGTACTATCCCCTATCCCCCCAATCGCGGCGGGGTGGGGTCTACAAGCAACCTACTTAC
>JADHZA010000494.1:0-15248 GCA_018831705.1 Torrubiellomyces zombiae | reverse complement strand
CGAGAGTGAAGGTGATGGAGGTGATGTGATGACGCGAGGCTCGAAGCACGGAAAATGACCTACACAAGAGACATCTCATCAAATGAGGACTAGCGCCCGCCGTACGCGGCTCGAGGGGGGGATGGCTGAGCCGCATTCCGAGAGCCCTACGTGATTTAGCACTGAACTAAGGGCTCTCATGTCGAACAGCGCTTTCAAATGATGCTTGGCTCGCTTCTGGCTCGTAAAGCTTGAAGTATTCTGCTGATCTGGACTCTGAAAATACCGAGCTACCCTGCATTATGGTACACGGCCGCGAAGCAACATGAGGCGTTCAATTCACTACGACGCTGTTTTGCGTGCAAGCGCTGCGATATCTTGTCCAACATGCCTCATGATTGTGATCTATTAGTCAGTCCGCAACGATGATCCCGTCCCTCAGGACGTGTCCTGTCCTCACGCAACCCTCGCGCGCTATCCATCATGGTCTCTCGGCATGTGCCGTCTAGCACCAGTACTCCGTCATCTTGCCTACTGCCTAGTCCCTGATTGATGCCACGCTCCGTCCCCCCCAACGCCCGCTGCGATCCATTGGCTGGAGATTATGGTGCTCTCAAAAAGTCTCCTGGTCGTCGATGGCATCTGCCTCGTCGGGTATCTCGAATCCTTCCTCTGTGGAGTATAGAATCGCCTGGATCTGTTTCACAAGGCCATCCTCCTGCTTTTCGAGTTCGGGATCTTCCTCCACCGCTTGCTGTATCAACAGTTCTATGTCGCGAAGCTTGTGGAAGTAAAAATCTCGCTCACGTTCCAGACCGGTGACAGTTTCTTTTAGGGTGGCATTCTCCTGCTGTAGTGCAGCTGTGCCTGGTCCAGCAGCTTTGGCTACACGAGGTCCGCCGGCTGGGACAGCGCCGCCACCCCTCCTGGCTGCTGAAGCCGCGACTGGGGCTCTGGTCGCACGAGTGTTCGCAGGTAGGGCGCCTCCCTTTCTTCGTGCTGGTGCGTCATAGTCGTGATCAGGAAAGTTCATGTCCCAGTACTTCTTGGTCCACTGCAGGAACTCCAGGTTATCCTGCATCTTGCATTTGATGAGCGCCTCAACAGGAACGGGCTTGTCGACGCCGTGCTTGAGAAAGGTGTCTGGTATTCAAGTCAGGACAAAAGAGTTCGGAGACAAGCCTCGACAAGCCTCGAACAGCCCAACGCGAGATAGGTTACTCACTTTGAAGCACCTTGAAGTTCTGGACATACATCCATTCGCTGTTGGCGTCGAACTTCACCTTGGTCATTGGTACATCCATGAATATGCTGTCGAAAACCTGGCACAAAGCAGCCCTGCCATCATATTATCTCGTTAGATTCGCTCATGCGTACGAGGACGAGATCGAAGTTGCGGATATGGGGTATCTAGAATTCCCTGCACGGTCGAAATCGGCTAACAGCGGGGAGAGAAGAGTCGTGTTAGCGTCCAAACTCACCCAGTTCCGCACTGCTCAACCTTGGTAATGTTGAGCTGAAGAAGGCTGTTGAGCCATTGGATAAGCTCCTGTCTGTTAATAAGGCACCATCAGCGTCAGCTAGGTGGGACGTGTTCGCGCCGGAGTGAGAGAGGCTCCAACCTGGATTCGCCCATGTTGGCTATGGCTTTGATTCGCGTGGCGCGGCTGTAGGCGAGGGATCTGCAGTGAAAGGAGGGCGAAAATGACGCTCGGATCCGATGGCGCAAGAAGAGCCTGACACCGAGCAGATGCAACAACTTCGAGATGCGGGGGTTGAAGCGCACGCCGTAGCAGCGGGTATCGATAAGTTAAGATGGCGACGAGCAGCCGATATGACGGTAACAAACGAGCAGAACCACAAGGCGGCTGCTAAAGGCAATGCTCTCGAAAGGCTGCAAGTCGAAATTAATGTTCTGGATGAATAGGTGAGAAGGTCGAGAGGCGAAGAAGAGCTAATACGGCCGCCGTCCACAACACCAGGCTTGGTCGTCCAATCAACGCCTGGGAGGCAGTTTTCGGGAAAACAGCGGGCTGCAATAATAGCTCTGTAATCCCCTGTATTCTTCGAAAAAGACCCCTCGCTACTTGGTAGGTGGGTGCAGATCCTTTGATCGGTGCCTTCACCGCCAAAATTCTAAAGCGGCAGAAAAATGACCCATGGAACCAAGCCTTGATGCGCCATTCCGGGCCCAAAGTTTAGCAGCACGGTCTGCTACACAGCTACTTCCTATCTTCCCATTCTCAGGCTCGAGGAACGGGAATTCAGCATGGCGCCCTCGCAAAAGAGAAAGGCCGTGGAAGACGAATTCATCTACACGCTTTCCGACGAAGACGAACCACCTGCTGAGGAGGAAATCCCCGATCACCCCCCCTCCAAAAAACCCAAGACAGCTGGAAAGGCCAAAAAGTCGGGCAAAGCGGACAAGTTGCACGAAGATGGAGAGAAGGAAGGCATCTGGGGTCGCAATGATGATGATGATAAGGCCATGGACTCAGACTTTGACTTTATGGCAGACGATGGCGGCGGCGATTTCGTGGACGAAGAGTTCCAAGAATGGGGCTTCGAGGGCGCCAAGAAAAGTATGTCGAGCGAGAGAAAAATAGTCGATCTTGAAGAGATCATACGCCGAAGGAGAGAGAACAAAAACGAACAATCCACTGGAGAAGACGACGCAAAATCGGTCGATGGCGAGCAAGGCGAGGTCGATCTTGCCATGGACGACGACGATGACGAAGTTCTCGCGGATGACGCCTTCGGCATGAACGCAGATCCAGAACTCGAGGGCTTCGATGAAGAGGAAAACGAAAACGAGTCAGATCAGAGCGATGCGGCAGCGGCAGCGGACGGAGACGAAGAAGACTCCGACGACGACTCGGTGGCTACGCAAGTGGACCATCCTGATGACGATCTGTCCAGTGCAAGCGACATGGAAGAGGATGCCGAGGAGAGGGCCAAGCGCGAGGCTTTCTTCGCACCTGATGAACAGCAGAAGTCGGCAAAGACAGCAAGCTTATCATCATTTCAGGGCATGTCGCTCTCGCGCCCCATCCTCCGAGGTCTTGCGAACGTTGGCTTCACAAAGCCCACCCCGATCCAAGCCAAGACGATACCAATAGCTCTCATGGGGAAAGATCTCGTTGGAGGTGCTGTCACTGGTTCCGGAAAGACGGGTGCCTTCATTGTACCCATCTTGGAGCGACTGCTGTACCGGCCCAAGAAAATCCCAACAACTCGCGTGGTTGTTCTAACGCCCACTCGAGAGCTTGCCATGCAGTGCCACGCGGTTGGCACAAAGCTAGCTGCGCATACTGACATTAAATTCACGCTAGCAGTCGGTGGGTTGAGTCTGAAAGTGCAGGAATCCGAGCTCCGCCTACGCCCTGATGTCATCATCGCCACCCCTGGTCGTTTCATCGATCACATGAGAAACTCGGCAAGCTTCAATGTCGACACTGTTGAAATCCTGGTTCTCGACGAAGCAGACAGGATGTTGGAAGACGGGTTCGCCGACGAGCTGAACGAGATTCTTACTACTTTACCCAAGTCGCGTCAAACCATGTTGTTCTCGGCGACCATGACGTCCACAGTGGATCGTCTGATCCGCGTGGGACTCACAAAGCCGGTCCGGTTGATGGTGGATGCTCAAAAGAAGACGGTGGGCACGCTCGTGCAAGAGTTTGTTCGTCTGCGTCCGGGTCGAGAGGACAAGCGCATGGGCTATCTTGCCCATCTGTGTAAGAATCACTACACTCAGAAAGTGATTATATTCTTCCGCCAGAAGAAGGATGCGCATCGTGCAAGGATAATCTTTGGTCTTCTTGGCTTGTCCTGTACCGAGCTTCACGGAAGCATGCACCAGACCCAGGTTCGTTATCCCACCTTTCTAGACGTACGGTGATTACTCTGACCTCTTCCCATAGCGTATCACAAGCGTTGAATCCTTCCGAGACGGCAAAGTAGCGTTTCTACTAGCGACAGACCTGGCATCGAGAGGTCTGGACATCAAGGGAGTCGACACAGTCATCAACTTCGAGGCCCCGCAGTCGCTCGAGATCTATGTTCACAGAGTAGGACGAACAGCTCGTGCCGGACGTCAGGGCACAGCAGTCACGCTGGCTGCAGAGCCTGATCGGAAAGTGGTCAAAGCCGCCGTCAAGGCCGGCAAGGCGCAAGGGGCCAAGATTGCCAGTCGCATCATCCCACCCGCCGATGCAGACAAGTTGCAAGCTGAAATCGACAAGATGGAGGATGAGATCGAAGAGATTATGCAGGAAGAAAAGGAAGAAAAACATCTTGCCCAGGCGGAGATGCAGGTCAAGAAGGGTGAGAACATGATTGAGCACGAGGCCGATATCAAATCACGTCCCAGGCGCACGTGGTTCGAAACGGAGCACGACAAGAAGAAGGCCAAGCAGGCGGGACGGGACGAACTCAATGGAGCGCGAGAGTCGATGAAGAAGAAGAAAAGCGGCAAATTGGGCAACAAGGACAAGAAACGACTGGACGTCATGGCATTACGATCCGAAGGTCGGGAGTGGAAGAAGGGGAAGCACGATGCTGCAGCTCAGACGGGCAAAGGCAAAGGCAAAGGAACAAAGAAAGCTCCGGCACGGGGAAAGGAGAATGGCAAAGTCAAGGGGAAGAGATGACGAGACGAGGTCGTTGGAAGGAATTAGGATGGTCACTACGTTGATGATGTAGTTTGAAGAGCATTTGTCCCGCATTCAGTCCCGCAGGGTCTCATTGTCTGTACATGAGCTCGGGTTAGCATGGCGTGAATATATCAAATGTGGTATGTAATGGTCACGATAAAGGAGTAATGAATATGTCGTCATCAGCGGCCACATGGATCTCTGGCCGGACCTATGTCTCCTCGCCGCCACGATCATTGAAACAGCCTGCACCAGAAGACATCTGGATCACAGATGGTTGAATCGCGTATGACGTGAAGTCACAGTGACATGCTGCTTTGGTTTGATATTCTTCTAGGAAGCAAACGTAGCTACACTTCTGATCGAGACCCTCATTTTCAGTGCCCGCGCCTGAATGACCCTCCCTTAGCAGATCAATCCTCTATAACGACCCTGCCCTTAGGCTTCATCAATTCCTTCTTTCGCGCTTCAAATTGGGCTTTGGACTCGCCATCTTTCTGCTTAGGTGCCCTGGAGGCACAACTGGCCAGTCCACGAGGATTGTTTTCCGTCATTTGAGAAGTGATCTGGCACGTGGGCGCGCGTTTTCCGCATGTCGCCGAGCCGTCGACAGTCGGGCACTACATCTCATCAGCCTGAATGTCATAATACAAAGAGCAGAGCCTGTGAAAGAAAGACTGTACCGCAGAATCCCTTTTGCAACAAGCCATGTATACCTCGCCCGTTCTCGAGTTTCTGCCGCTGCAAAGACCCGACTCGCAGGGAAAGTCGACCGGTCTAGTGTCTGGACCACAAGTCTGCAATGACTCCAATTAGCATGGTTGAGCATCAAGCAGGGGTCGCGATTGTATACCCCGATCTTGATTCCTGCCAAGACGCGCTGGGCAAAGCACGTAACAGCGAGCAGGGTAAGGATCTGGGAATACATCATTTTGATGGACGGTTAAGAGCAGTGACGATGTTTACAGGTGCTGTTTTGTTGAAGTAGTGGTCGAGGGGTGATTGTGAATGATATTCCAGCTTGAGCATAACATAATACATGTAGACTCAGTGTTGGGCGGCCATAGCGTGGTTTAAATACATGACATTCTACATGTTAGGGCGGTTCTAGGTGAAGTGATAGAAGTGAACAGGGGACTTAAAGGCACCACGATTTAAAATACGTATTAATCTTTAAGGCCTCCCCTCTACGTAGTAGAGACCTCGTAGCTCTTATATAGTCTATTAGTTTTAATATAAGCTAATATTATAACCTAATCTTTTAGCGGCCTTAGCTACTACTAGGGTTAGGGCTCTATTAGTAAATTATCCTTTAATATATAGCTACCTCTTACTTAGTAGTTTATCCTAAACTATACTTATAGATTTAAAAGGCTATACGTATAAGTATATAGGGGGGGTATTAGCTATATATTACTTTATAGCTATATTTAAGATTTATATTAGTTAGGTTAGTACTTATAATATTAGTTTATAATTTTTTTAAAATAGTAAGGGTAGTTATAGCTAGTAGGTAGTTACTAACTATAGTTAGTAAATATATAAGACTATCTTTTATAATAGCTTTAAATTTAAATTTTTTTTTTTTTATATATTTTAAATTTAGTTAATTTTCTAGTAATATTTTTTATTTTACTTATATATTATAAGTATACTATTAACTAGCTATATAAACTATAGTATTTAATTTTAAGACTTTATATAAGTATAAGTATATTACTAAACTTAATAGTAGTATTAAAGTTAAAGTAGAAAATAAGTAAGTCTATACTACTTAGATATTACTATATTACTACTAATTTTTAATAGATATAATCTTTATATTTATTATTTTTACTTATTAGCTAACTAGCTTTTTAAACTTAAAAAAAATAATATAGAGCCTCCTTATTATTAAGAATTAAAAAGTAAGTTTTAAATAATATAGCTACTATTAAGTAGAAAATTTACTAGTTAACTTTTTTAAAATTAGGTAACTTTAAGTATTAATATTATTAAGCTTCTAATAAGTTTTATAATAAAGTAAGTTTTCTTTCTTCTTAGATTCTTATTACTTATAAAGTAGTTACTAATACGCTATATACTTTTAAGTTACTTACTACTAAAAGAAAATTTTTAAAACCTTCTAGGAGCTTAGTATTAAATTAGCTAGTACTAATAAGTATAAGTATATTAATAATACTATAAGTAGTAGCTTATTTACTACTAATTTATAACTAATTTTTTATAGTATCTTATTTATTATAAGGCCTTTAAGTTATTAGTAGCTAGTATTAATTATAAAGAAGCTACTAAATATACCCTAACTAGTACTACTACTTAGGAGGTGTAAGCTTATACTAATAAAGCTATATTCTTATATACTATATATTTTTACTAGCTCTAGTTATTATAAAATATTACTAATAGTCTCTATTTAACTCTTAAGAAGTCTTTTATAAGTTTATACCTAGTTAGTTTATTTTTACCTTATTATTAACTTTTTATAGCCTAAGGGCTATATTACTTTTAAATAGGTTTATAATAATAATCTTCTTAATAAGCTAATTATATTTATAGATAAAGTATTCTTAGATAAAGAAGGGGATAATAATAAGGAGGAAGAGGAGTAATAGCTATAATATTATAGAGAGTTAGCTAGGTCTTAATTATTATTTTACTTTATTCTTTACTAAGATAGTTCCTTTACCTAGGTAAATAAGTATTAAAAAGAAAATAAAATTTATTTAAGTAAGTAAGCTACTAATCTTTTATTACTTTACTATATAGATTTATTATATTTACTCTTAGAACCTTATTTATAAAGTCTTTTTCTTATATAATAAAAGCTTTACTATAATTATAGCTTTTTAATAGACTAAGTCTTTATAGCTAGTATTAGGGTATATTTTAAGTCCTTAGCTACTCTACTATACTATTTTATTATATTCTTTTATATAGTTCCTATCTATAAAGTTTTTTTACTATATCTAAGAGTCTTTACTATTACTATAGCCTTTCTAATAGACTAGGTACTTATAATAAGTACTATCCTCCTTATAAGTAATAATCTTTTTAACCTTATATAGGTTATTTACTTTAAAGATACTTTATAATAGTATAGTTTTAGCTAGTAAGTCTTTTTTAAATAGCTCTAAGCTTAAGATTAAGAATACGTTGTATACCTTAGAGTTTACTAGTATCTAGAGTTAGTAGGCTAGACTATAGTCCCTAACCTATCTTATTACCTTAAAAGGGCTTATATACTTTTTTACTAACTTATAGCTAAGTCTCTTAAGCTTTAAATTCTTAGTAGATAGTAAAACCTAGTCTTTAATATTAAAGCTTTTTTTTAGTCTTTACTTATTATAGTAGTATACTATTTACGCCCTAGCGTATATAAGTAGTAGCTTAGCTATATTCTATCTACTTTATAGCTTTAAGTAATAGCTTTAAGCTTAGTTATTAATAACTTATAGTAGCGTTATTATATAGTATAGTCCCCTAGGCATAAAGCCTTATAAGTACTTAGTAAGTAATTTACTAAGGGTACTATACTAGCTTATATTATAGGTATACTAGGCTAGTAGTAGGTAATTTACCTAGTTATCTTATTCTACTATATAGTAGGCTTATAAGTAATATTCTAAGGATTAATTCTACTTTTTAGTTTAGCTATCTATTTAAGGGTAAAATACTATACTAAGTTGCTACTTATATACTAAGAAGTAATAAAACGTAGACTAAAATTTACTTATAAATAGGCTACCCTTATTAGTAATAATACCCTTAAGGATACTATAGTCCTAGAATATCTTCTTAATAAAAACATTTACTAGACTATTACTACTTATATACTCTAATATAGCTTTATATAAGGTATACTTTAAAAATTAGTCTACTATAATAAGTATTATATTTAGCTACTTACTATTAAGGCTTATTACTAATAGTAAGCCTATAATAAAGTTTATTAATAATTCTTAGAATAGCCTTTTTAATACTAGTAGCGTAGCTAACTTACTATAAGGTAGATAAAGCCTTAGTTTATTCCTCTAGTAATTTATATATATTAAGATATAAGACTTTATATTTTTTCTTATTTTAGGCTAATAGTACTACGTCTATATATATTAAAGTATTTTACTTATACCCTAGTACCTAGTAGCAATATTATTATAAACTAGTATAAGGAGTTCTATTTTTATACCCTTAGGTATATAAGTATAGTTCTTATAGGTTATAAGGCTATTTTATAATTTCTAGCTATCTAAATAGTACTACTCTATTATATTATAATACTTCTACTTATCTATTATATCTCTATTACCTAGCTAGCTTAGTTAGTCTTTAGAAAAAGCGTCCCCCTTCTAGGTTTCTAATAAGGCTTTTAATAGCATTATAGTATTTTAAGCTATAGTTATTTACTTACGCTATAGTAGCTCCTTTATAGTACTATCTCTATAATACTTTAGCTTATAAGTTACTAATAGTTTTATAGTTATAACCCTTTATAGCTATCTTATCTTCTATATCTTATTTTAGTATAGATTTTTAATATAAGTATTAACTCCTACTATATCCTTAGCTAATTTTACGCTTACTAGCTTATACGTAGCTACGAATTTCTTAATAAAGTCTAGTAGGCTTATAGCTTTTACCGCCTAGACTTCTTCTTTATTAAAATAGTTAGGTTTCCTAGATAGGCTATTTATAAGGTTTTTCTTCCTTAGCTTATAGTAGATTATAAAATTAAATAGGTATAACTTATTTAATGCTAAGACTTAGTAGGTACTTAGTTTTAGCTTTAATATAAGCTACTTATAGTTTAAGTAATTAATAATAATTTTAATTATATAACTACTATAAAATAGGTAGTATTACTATTAGTAGAATACTTTTATAATTACTAAAAGCTTTATATCTAGTATTATATAGTAAACCTCTATAGGTATTAACTTCTTTAAAAAGTATATTACTAGGTACTAGTAACCTAGCTATAATATTATTAAGACTATACTAATTATATAATCTAATATATCTATTTTAACCCTTAGGGGGGCTTCTAGGTTAAAGTAGGCTAATAAGGGGGCTTCTTAAAATACTTTTTTAAGTTATTTAAAAGTAGCTACCTTACTATAGCCTAGTATAAAGTTTCTTTTTATACTTTTTTTTAATAGCTTAGTTAATAGGACTACGATTTTACTATAGTTTTTAATAAACCTCTTATAAAACCCTATAAATCTAAAGAAGTAGAGGACCTTTATAATACTACTAGGTAGTAGCTATATCTTAATAGCCTTAATATACTTAAGCTTTATTAATACTTTATTATAGTTAACTATAAACTTAAAGAATTATACCTCTATAGTATAGAATTTATATTTTTTTAGGTTAACGTATAACCCTATTTTCTATAGCTTCTTAAGTATTTTATATACTTACTACTTATAGTTAGCTACGTCGCTATTATATATTAAAATATTATCTAGATATATAATATAATAGTTATCTACTATATCCCTTAGTACTTTATTAATATACTCTTAGAAAGTAGCTAACGTATTAACTAGCCTAAATAGTATTATATTATATTTAAAATAGCTATACTTATACTTAAAAGCTATCTTTTATTTATTACCTTTATAGATATATAGCTAGTAGTATATATCTTTTAAGTCTAGTTTTATATAGACTTTAATACTAGTTAAGTAGTCTAGGATTTTTAATATTAGTAGTAGTAAGGCTTTATTTTTCTAGGTAACTTTATTAAGGCTATAATAATTAATATATAGTTATAATTTTCCCCCCTTCTTTAGTATAAAAAAGATAGGGGCCTTTACTAGGCTTATAAAATAAGAGATCTAGCCTCTTACTAATACTATATTAAGGTATTTATAAAGTATCTATAGCTTTTTTATAGCTAACTTATAAATTAGGCTTTATAGTAGTTTTTATTACTTTTCTAACTTTATAGTATAGTTATAGCCTCCTAGGGGTACTAGTTTCGTAGCCTTAGTAGGTAAGAATATATTTATAAACTCTTAGTAAGTTTCTAGGAGGGCTCCTAGCTAAGTCTTATTTTCCTTACTACCTCCTTATATACTAAGTTAAGTATTAGGGTTATTTAGGCCTAGTCTATAGTAAGCTTTTAGGGGTTTATTAACTAGGCCTTTAACTAGTATTATAGCTACTTTACTATTTTTAACTTTATAGTAAATACTTTTTAAAAATAAGATAAGTACTAAGTTATCTTATATTAATAAATATACCTAAATCTAGTCCCTCTAACTTAAGACTTATAGTTTATAGTCCTAGAACTAAGATATCTCTAAGACTATATTTTTACTAACTTCTATAACCTAGAAGTTAATATACTACTTTTTTACCTTTCTTTTTAAATTAGTTATCTAGACTTATATAGTAAATACCCCCTTTAGTATTACCTAGGCCCCTATAATATTAAAGGTAACTATAGTAGGCTTAACCTTCTATTAGTTTACTTCCCTTAAAAGCCTTAGGTTAATTATACTAATACTTACTTTAGTATTTACTAGCACGCTAGTAGTTCTTAATTACTTTACTCTAAGCTAAACTATTATACTTACTTATATTCTTTTATCCTTATTTCCTTAGGCTATAAGGGCTAATTTTTATAGCTTTATACTACTAATAGGGGTTTAATTAGCCTCTAATATCGTAGCTACCTTACTATAATACTAGCTAGTAGAGTAATAGGAATTTTTATATACCTTATAGTTAAGTTCTAGGTATTTAAAAGATCTATAGCTTTTTACTTAGTACTTATAGTATATATAAGTAGCTACTACGTTATTATACCTTTAAAAGTAGTCTCCTTTACTTTATTAGTTTATAGACTATTACTTAATACTTTCCTAGTAGTTATTTTAATATTTAGTATTTTATTAGTAAAGTTTTCCCCCTTTTTTTTATTTCCTTAAGGCTTCTAGGTAATAACTTAGTAAAAGGATCTTTATCTATACCTTTAGCTAGCTTTACCCTATAAAGTTAATACATATTTTAAGTAGTAAACTATTAATAAAGAATCTAATTTTTACTTTTTTTAAGATATCCCCTAGTATCTCTTTTAAGGCTTACTCCTATATATTAAAATATAATTTAAATATTTAGTTATTATATTATTATATATTAAATACTTACTAGGTTACTTTAATAATATAAGTTTCCTTATCCTAGATATTATTTTCTAGCTAGTATAAGAAAGCCTTCTAAGTATTATTCTCTTAGTATTTACTAGTTATAGTATATATAAGCTAATATTATTATATATTACCTATAAAGTAATAGCTAGTATAGACTATTTTTATTTTGTTAATATAGGTAAAGCTAGGGTTTATTATAAATATTACCTCTATCTAGCTAAGGAAAGCCTTTAGGCTATATTAGGATTTTCTATTAAACCTAGGCTAGGGTAGTTATATCTATATTAAATTTCTAGGAGGATATTTAACTATAATTTTATAGTAAGTTTTTTAAAAAATAAGAGGTTCCTTATTAGTAAATAATTCTTTATTATTAGTACTATTAATAGATTTAATTAGCTTTTTTTCTAGCCTTTTAGCTTTTTTATACTTATAAAATAAGCTTTTCTACTTTATAGCTATTTTAATATAATATTCTAATACCTTTATTTTAAAGTTAATATTATTAAGGTACTAGTCTTTAAGGCTTTTAGGTTTATTAAGGGCTTACTCTAGGGTATTTTTAAGGGGGATTTTATTTTAAAAATATATACGAATTAAGGTAAATTTATCTTTACTAATAGGTAGTAGCGTATTAGGGTAGTAATTACTTATTATTTAATTTAATAGTTTACCTCCTAGTAAGTAAGAAGAAGGATTAATATATTAGGGTAGTTCTAGGTAAAGTAATAAAAGTAAATAGGGGACTTAAAGGTACTATAATTTAGAATATATATTAATCCTTAAGGCCTCCCTTCTATATAGTAGAGACCTCGTAGCTCTTATATAGTCTATTAGTTTTAATATAAGCCGATATCGTAACCTAATCCTCTGGCGGCCTTGGCTGCCACTGGGGTTAGGGCTCTATTGGTGAATTGCCCCCTGACACTGCAGTAGAAGGCGTGGACAAGGATATCGATTTGAAACAATGACATAAATGTCTATCTATATATGTATACGTATATTTACTGGAAAGCTTGGAAAGGAGTGGGGCAATGTGTCTAGGCAGTGAAGAGGACTCCTTGGTAGGTTCTTGGGAGATCATGGTGCGAGGTCATTGTCGTCTACGCGAATGAAGATCGCGAGAATGTTGGCCCCGGAACTCGAGGCGATGTGCAGGCAACAGTTGGACTGTTTGGACTCCGGGATCCCCGCCGTCCCGTCGTCACGGCGCGTGGAGCACCGGATTTCGGGGTTGGGGCTGTCTGTATACCGCGTGGTTATGTAGGAATCTCAATGTTGCCTACATGTAGGCACAAACAAGGGTGAATCATGGGATGGAAGGAACCACAACAAGAACTAAGATTAGCTTTCGTAAACAATATAGAGCGTCGATCGAAGACAACCTTCTGCTTCACCTTTTGGCACGCACACATCACAGCTGCGAGGGCCATGTAATTATCTTGGCACAAGGATTGACGCCCCGGGTGAAGAAGGATGGAGGATCGGAAAAAGGATGAAGGATCGAAGCTCGCGCAGCTCAAAACATTGTCCCTGGTCGGGGGTATACATGTATCCCCGGACGTAGTATGTCGTGATCTGTGTGAGACACTGCACAAGTGGAAACCACAGGAGCAAGACTGCAGTTGTGTGCTATATCCGGTTAAAATTTGTATTAATATCTATTGTTTCACAGGGGTGACTTACAGCCAGACGTGCAAGTGTAAAATACACTCATTTAAGCTTACTCGGGTTGCGTGTTGACCCACTGCGATATTGATGCTTCCATTCAACTTCATACACACCAACGACCGGACTCATCCATGATGGGCAAGACTGGTTATAAGCGTCATCTTAGCCTTGAAGTGCAAAAAAGATGGGAAGCTCATGGAAACTCGTCGAAGCGAGAAAGCGAGATCACGCGTAGTTGGAACACACAGCCCTAACCTTAATACCAGTCAAGATGTCCCTCGCCCGTCGCACCTGTTGTGAAAAAGACCGCACTGTCTTTTCAAAATTTTGCAAGAACGGAAACCACAAGAACAAAACCGATGTATGTTTTCCATCCTCCTTTGCAACTTCCATTATTTCATCTTTGCTTATCCGACTGTTGGAGATCACACGCATCATCCATTAGCCACCATGGACACTTTGCCGGCAGAACTTCTGCTTCAGATTGCCGAAGACCTGAAACGCAGCGACATGAAAGCATGTCTCTTGAGCTGCAAGACATTTTACAGAGTGTTTAAGCCTATCCTGTACACAATATCACGTCAGCGAGCCAGAGCCATGTACCAGGCTTGCTCGAGCGGGAAATTATATCTTATTCGCAAACTTGTGTCTCTCGGGGCTTCCGTCAGCTACGTTCCTGATCCATCGGGCCCCGGACAAGGCTTCCTCACGCTCTACTTAGCTGCTAAGGCAAAAAAACATCATGTCATACGGCTACTCTTGCAGTTGGGGGCTGGCATCGACTACACGTACCCGAGACTTGATCTACAGGTTGAGAAGATCATGAAGTTCCTCACAAAACCCCAGAACCTCGATCTTTTGAGATCATTTCTGGGCAGAAGGCACGGACCTGTAGTTCGAAGGTTGAACTGTGCCACGTCTACGTGGTCGTTGATGGAAGCTATTGAACATGGGGCTTCTGACAGGCTCATTCAGCTGATGTTCGGCCGTGAGGCAGATTTGAGCTAAATATATGCAACATTGAACGGAAAAACGTCACGTCATTTCGCCAATGTTCGCTGCTCTTATGGTAAGCTTTGTCTTGGCCTGGCATACGTTGGTCCGCGACGGAGCCTTGTTGGAGGGAAATACGCCGCAGCTAACAGTGAGCCACCCAAGTACAAATCTTTGCCGCTGAAACTGTTACAACGGTCGATCTAGGTATCGGCATGACCTTGATGCAATTTTGCCTTGACAACTGTTGCCATATTCATCGACTCGTAGTCGTGAAAAGATTTTGCTCGCGGGAGGTCTTCTTCACGCCTCTGATTTTTCTCATCGATTCCATCACTTCATGGAAGCCCGAGTACATCAAGCATCGTACCTGAGAGAATGGCTGTCCTACTCGGCGAGCTGCGTGAACATCCGGAGCCTGAGAGGGAGCGAATCCTCGAGGCATGAAAACGTCTTTTTCACATTGCGCTCCCCCCTAGGGCTCTAGACTTCAATCCAATCTGAGGCATTTGATCATGCGTGCATGCAGCCAGTGCCAAATGATATCTTTCGACTGTCCTGCTCTTGTTATCACCCTGGATGTTCCTTTGACTCATCACTCCAGCATCGACTTCAGAGACGGCAAGGGCAAATTCATCCTCGACAATGTACGCTCTACTAGAGGTACCTGAATGAAGACCGCGCAGTCGCTTCAAGCCTTCAAGGGAATGTTATGACCACGAACGCCAAATTTTCACCTTTCTCGTCCGTTGGAGGGGCCGGGGGGGGGGGGGGGGGTTTATAGACG
>JADHZA010000493.1:0-15277 GCA_018831705.1 Torrubiellomyces zombiae | reverse complement strand
AGGGCCTACAGGAAAGCTTGATGGCCCTTCCTTGATTGGCTGCAAATATTATTACGTAGAGTACGAACAGAGTACATAGGTCCGGATAGCTGCACGTGGCAACCATCAAGGTGGTTCACGCACTGTCGACTCGTCCATTCAGTGCTAGCTGACCCATCATCAAGACAGGTAATACTAACATGAAGGTATTACTTGGTGGTTCAACGGTCAGCCGTAGCACACAATAGCAGTCCTGCATGGTCCATCCCGACCAACATGCAGCCTCAAGTGAATGCGGTGGGCGATTCACTACAGCGCCAGCAAAGCGCACATGAATCAAGGCAAGGCGCATAATTCGTGGACTTGAGAAGCACAAGTGATCATGACATGTCGAGCACGTTCACATGGAAAGAAGCGACTCTCGACGGCGCTCACATTGCGTCCCAGACCGATCGTTAATCGGACTCGCAGGAAAAGGCACCGATTGCCGGTAGCTGGTGAACCCATGCCGAGCAAGACAAGACAAATACCGTTACGTGACTGTATGTATGTGGCACGCCGAGGGGCATGAGTGCGGATCGATTGAGGCTCAGCACTTCAGAAAAAAGGCATCGGGCGAACATGCGAACTGCATGTTTCCCACCCCCCTTCAATACAGTTCAATACGGAAATTACCGACACCCTACATCCAAGACGGACCGGTAGCATTACCGAGAGTCACTGGAACACATCGGAAAATACACCTTGCAGCCGTGTCGGTCCCATGTACGTACAGCTTCTATTAGTACTTAAAGTCCTGAGGGACGCACTTCTCGATCAGGTATTGACTACCTGTATGTTCGTCTTCTGAGGCTGTTGGACAGACTTGCCGGATCAAACATGCTTCTCTGTCCTCTCGTTGGCATCTCTGTGGGAATTGGTTATTCTGGTGAAATTTAGCAGTAGAGTCGCGATTGGTCCCCATGTTCAATCCAGTCTTTGAAACCACCCGTCCTGTCCAGCCTTGCGACACCTTTGGCACGGACACTCGCTACAAAGCCAGCACCGTGCCCCCCCGAATCGCCTGGTTTTTCCTCCCTCCTCCTCCATGAATCGAGCGCCGAAGCCACTAGAGCTACCTGCCGAAATCGCGCTACCATCAACAGGCGCCCAAGGTTACACCAAGCTCTGCAGTCACCCGCTCCGCCTCAGCCTGCGCAAGAGCTGTCCCTGCAGCAGAACCCTGCTTGGAGCGACAATATAATCTACGCCTCTGGCTTATCGAGTCCCATCGCCCTGGGACGCGTGCCCGGGTTCCAATGGATCTGTCAAACGCCTGGGTCAAACATCTGCGTATCCAGTCACGTCAAGATCGTACCGCCAGCTGTCCGCTTTGCGCCCTTGAAATCCAGGCCGACCTCGATGCCTTCAAGGCGCACGTCCGCGCGGATCCGTCAAGGCATCCTGATCTGGCGGACGACGCGACCATCGAGGAAGCTTTCAAGAACATAACCCTTCGCCGAGACGTCACGGCGGCTGCGTAAGTCTATCCTCGCCAAAACGCCTTTGGGCTTTCCTAGTCGAACCTCTTCCATTAACCACTTGCTGCAGTACGTCGCCCACTAGCCGGGCAGTCAAACTGCCAGAAAGAGAACAAACGGGCAAGAAGCGCGAATCTGATTCATCAGATGCGCCGCCACAGCCTCGTGGTTTTGGACTACCAGACATGCTACCCGCGGGAGGCGACCCCGAATATCGAAGTTACAAAAAACGACGGTCACCTACGGCCTCCTTGGTCCAGCAACGAGGCTCTTCACCGTCCACGCCCAGTCACGCAAGGACTACCGAGCTTTCGAGTGAATTCGATCGAGGTTCGGCCATGAGGAACAGGCACGGTCGACAGCTCTGGAATCCCGAGGATGGCGTCAAGTCGAAAACCTCTCGTCCCTCGTCTTCCCAAAATATTCTCCCTCCATCAGCGCAGACCGCTGAAGGCGACATTGCCATGATTCGTCAGTTGGAGAAGTATGATGTATCAGATGAACAGCTCATACTGGAAGTCAAGGCAATCTACTCCAGCATCGTCATACTCGAAGAAAATTGCATCAACTTTCTCAAGGCTGAAGTCAAGAATGAACTGGGAGACTCGCAGTTTGAAGCTCTCATTACGCTCCATGAGACCTTGGTGCAAGAGCATCACGACTTTTACCTGGCTTGTCAGCACCCGGCTGCCAACAACGGTCTTCGAATGCTTCCCAGGAAGTATGCCATGCCAGCACGCATGTGGCGTCACGGGGTTCACTCATTCCTGGAGTTTCTGCGACGCAAATTGCCAGCATCGTTGGAGCACATGCACCGCTTTATCTTCACCGCATACCGCTTGATAGCCATCCTGTATGAGTTTGTGCCAGGCTTCGAGACGACTTGGACCGAGTGTCTCGGCGACATCGGCCGATACCGCATGGCCATCGAGACCGACGATATCAGGGATCGAGAGTGCTGGACTGTCGTAAGCCGGGAATGGTATGCACGAGCAGCAAGCAAGGCCCCTCATGTCGGTCGTTTGTATCATCATCTTGCGATATTGTCTCGACCAAATGCCCTCGAGCAGCTATGCTACTACATGAAGTCTTTGTGTGCACCGGCCCCTTTCGAAGAAGCCAAGAAAAGCGTCATGACTTTGTTTGATCCGCTGTTCACGCAGAACACGGCCGAGCGCCCAGACGCATTTGAAATCGCATTTGTTCGCATTCACGGAATTTTCTTCTCTGGCAAATATATTGATCAACTTGAACCTTCTAAGCAGGAATTCTTTTCTTCACTTGACCGTCATATTGGCCTCCAACATGCCAATTGGCTTCAACCGGGGTATGTACATCATCTCTTCTCGCCTTCTTTTTGGTGTCAACATTATGACTCGTAGCTAACAGATCCAGCTATTATATGGGTATCTCCTTGGATTGTCTCGTTCTCGGATCTGGGAATATGTCGAATCCCTTCACGAATGCTCTTCACCAGCGTCACCGTCGGATTAGCTTAGAGAACAATGAAGACTTCCCCTCGGCGGTGATTGACGCCAAGTTCACTGATGCTCTTGCCATCTTTTCCCGCACCTACGAAATTGTGGTTCAGCGTTGGGGTGACGACAACGTTCTTTCGTTCCTCAACACCACGCTGACTTTCATATATCTGATGTGCGACTTTGAGGAGGCATTTGAACACTTGAAGCGTCACGTTGCTTGGGAGCCGACAAGCCTCAACCTGAATTATCAACTGCAACGATACAGTACCGAAGTCGACAAGCCAAGCATGGAGGGAGAGTTTCCTCGTCCTGAAGGCCCCGTTCCGTTGCCGGAAGATTACGCCATGCGCGGGCTTTACTTTGTGGAAGACTTTTTCCCGAGCGACTGGTTCAACGACACGAGTATCGAAGACGCCAAGAAATACTTGGAGGTCGCTTCCTTGGGCACCAAGCGGCGTGAGAGGATTTTGTGGCTTGGACGAAAGATTGCCGCCCTCAAGAACAGCGGGTTGACTTGGAACGAAGAGACGAAGAAGTTCGGGACGACAGAGAACGAATAATGGTGTTTAGGCAGGTCCTGAGGCTACAGAGCGATATCTTCAGCAATCAGGGGGGGAAACGATACATGGGAAAATTGACATTTGAGTGGGTACCGCCAGCTGAAATGATGTTGCTATCTTCCACGATGATGGATGATTTTTTCCCCCTTGATCTTTTCTGATGGCCGACAGGAACTTCTCGACACATTTCACCAAAAAAGCTTTTTACGTTTCAGAACCTCGTTGCAAAAATCAAGCAATTAAAGAGGGCCATCGCCGGATACACGGTTTCTAGGGGGTTGCGCCAACACCTGACGATGGCTCCTCGTGAATTACGATGACATGCAGTCACTCTTCTCTTCCTAATTCGAAACGGCCTCAGAATGATTTTCAACGCAGTGAACAGGCACAGCGTGCGGCATCACGGATAGGGACCCGACGCTCAGAAGAAAAGGGGAGGGGGAAGGGCGATATACCCAGTAGCCTACATGTTTCACATCCAACACTCTGGATAGTGCTGGATGGCTGACCAGCGTGTCTTTTGTTGATTGAGTTGCCTTGTGAGCCTTGGCTCTTACGTTTACGTATTATGAAGTCACACGAAGAATGCACTTTTGTTTTGTTTCATCCTCTTGGTTCGTCATGGTTGCCTTTTCATGCTCCCGCAACTCCCACCCCCTCGTTTGAACATGTGACTCGTTGACCGGCCGTACATGATGCACACACCTGCATATCGCAGACATTTTTGATCTACACGCGCAGATGTACATCTACATATGCACGTTACATGCAAATGCATAGACATACTAGTTTACTCCGTAAGGTAACCTGCAGCTTCTTGCATTGTCAACATTGAACTTGGTGCTTTGGCCCCCACCGTCACCAAGCTGCGACGCCTTTTTCAGGGAAGCAAGGGTTACAGACATGACCACGACTCTTCTTTCTGAAAGGTCATCCAAACTGGACGCCTCGTGTCCTGACCAGTTCCCCCGAAGACCTATGAAGAGCTGTCCCGGTGGACCGGTTGGCCAGATATGAACTTGCCTGCAATCAGGTCCATGGGGCGCGGACGGGACCCTACATGTTACATATGGACAAACGTGCATACAGAGACGCGGTCAGCCGCCGAGCGGCAGGAGGTCTATGCAGCATGGGTGTTGTTGCGCCATCTCTCTCCTCTCTTGACATCGGTGGCACTGTCGCACTGTCGCACAGCAGCTCGGTTTCTGCATGACATCGAGTTTGGCAGAAAGTCATCTCCGGTGTCGAGGCCCATCTCAACCGGGCGAGGACTGCGAACGTCAGACTGGGCGGGACTTTTAGCTCCTTTCGGGGCTAAAAGTGCGGCTTACGTGCGGCAGACTACCTGTCATTGCCTCTACTTGCTGTTCAGATGTCAATGCGCTTGCATACCGTCCTTTTCACCGCAACAGCCAACGTCTGTGCGGTCCAGTCTCTTGGTCCTACCTACCAATCCGGTTTGAACAGCACATCGTGCCAATGAGTCCAGAACGTCTCCAGTGCTGATCACTGAATACGTAGAGGTGTGACGGCCCAAACGTCATCGAGCGTATGCGTGGCAGGCTAAACAAGAACCAGGTTTCTTCTGTTTTCGCCGCTGAGCCACATGCATCATGGGATCCCGAAAGCCGCGCATGCCGCCAGGCACAACCATGACATGATAACACCAGACGGTTCAACATGGACTTTATTTTTGGAAGACACGTCATGTCACTACATACTTGCACATCTGTTGGTCGACGTAAAAGGTCCTACAAATACATAGCAGAAGGCAAACGAGGCCCGGCACATGCACGACACGTGTTACACACGAGGCACGGGAGGGCTGCATTGTATGCTACGTCTGTTCGCCGATTCCGGCAGCCTCGTCATCTCCGCACGCTACATGTATCAATGCAACTTTCTCAAAGATGACGGAAACAGGCAATGATCAACGTGCGTGGCATGTGCATACATATAGGCACGGGTCATTATTGAGGGGAAGCTGTCAAAATGCTGACCGATGTAGCAGACACAGCAGGTCCCAGGGTTCTTTTGTCTGCTGTGGTAAGATGATCTGACACAAGGGATCTTTCATTCACGGTCGCCTCGAATGCAATGCATGTACTCATCCGGGATGAGCTCCCCAGGTCGACCTCACTTAGATGGTGAGAAACGATAACATTATTAGCGTCGGACGAACGCCTTTGATCCTTGGAGGCGCCTCAGCCTCATGCATTGGTGGTTCGCGGCTCGTGCTAGAAAGTCGACTGTCGGGGAAAGGCGTTACACGGCTCCCCTCCACCAATGAATGGCCTCTGACCTTTGGTTCCGTCAAAGTGTAACCAGCGGAAAATCCCTATCAAGGCGCATCCCGAGTCAACGCCATCATCCGACTCCGACTTCGCATACGTCAGGACGATCCTTCCGACTCATCAATTCCGAGCTTGAAGAACGTCTTCATCATGATCGCCAAGACTCTATCCCGGTTCCCGCAGCTTCGTATTTTTAGACTGCAGTGAGGCTTGGTCCAATGCGTAATGTGAATCTGGAAGCATGTGCCGCCTCCTCTGATCGGCAGGCGAACTTATTGGGACTACTACATAAAAGGCATGAATATGACATGTCGCATTCATGAACTTCTTAATGAGCGATGACGACGTACGTACATGACGACGTACGTACATCGTATGTCTGTCTCATGGAAACGCTACCATCCGAAAAGGCGGCAAGAATCTCACGGGTCGAGATGACGCCTTGTACGAGACTCGGGCGTCATGGCGATCCTCTGTAACTTTTCCGGCTTGGCTTATGAGGCAAAAGCATGGCCTGTCAACAAATGCCTGTCAGACACAAAAAAATGAAACAGTGTAGATGGCAAGGTGAGAGAGCTCGAGAGCTACACAGCGCGCTGATCAAGATACAGATTGGATGGATCACCAGACACCGAGGGTGAATCCAGAAATGATACGTAGTCTAGAATCATGACGATGACCAAATCGACAGCAAAGTCCCTATGCTTCAACCACCTTCGTCAGGTTCAACCCCGTCTCCAGTTCAGCAATTTCTCCACAGTGGCCACGAAGCCACTCCATGTAGCCCTTTCGTCCCTTCTCGACTCCGATGCAGGAGAGTACAATTCCTCCAAGTATGCAACAGATGATCCCAGTCTACCCTGGAAAGCCCCATGAGCATGATTGGAACACAAAACGACTGTGCATTGCAACGCGCATTCGCGTTCATATTCCTCGATGCGACGCCTGATGAAGCCGATGCTTCGCTTCATGGACTTTGCTGGTTCTCTGTGAACCACAAGCTTCTGATGCGAGGTAGAGACCCTGGATCGACCATGGGAGTCAATTGTCGACGAGAGCGGCGGCGCCGACCAGACCCTGTCCCTCCCAATTTGGCTGACGGGTCCATCTCTTTTGTCATGGGGTTCTGCATCCGCGAAATCCTCCTTGGAGAGACCGCAGTTCTTGAGCCAATACTTTCCTCTAGCAAAGGCGGGAATGTACTCTCGAACGGTTTTCTCAAAAGTGATGAAGAACCGTATCTCGCCACCAACTTCACCATCTTCCATGGCTTTAAGCAATCTTTCTCCCTGCTTTAGAGCCGCGCTGACAGGGGCATCGAGATGGTGAGGGAACATTTTGAAGTGAGGAGCTCGGAAGTTCTTCCCTAGGAGCAGAGACCGGTCGGCGGTTGTCTGTCGGCGACGAAAAGTCTATGAGATGTCGTTAGAGATTGTTCTGGCCCTCTTTCTTTCATCGAATGAATCCTTGGTGAGGGTTGCTGCACATAGCGTTGAACTTACCTGTTCGAAGCGTCGTCCAAATCTGAAGGCTCTTGCCAATTCATCATTCTCAACGACTCGAATACGTGTAGCTAGAACGGCTCCGGCAAATTGAACCGAGTGCTCGGGAGACGTGCTTGTGGATGATACGCAAGCGCTTTCGAGCTCCAAGCTTCTTTCATACCATATACCATGGTTGCTGATGTTTCGATCGTCGATATCCTTTCCTTCCCCCTTCTCCGCTGCTAAGTGTTGGTTGTTCGAATCGCAATGCTCGCGCGATTCCTACTCGGCGATCTGTTGCCTTCTTCTCTCTCTCAACCATACTGCTTTTGAGGTGAGAGCAGTCGTCCCCAGAGCATCGACGGTTGTGTTGGATGGTGGCATAGTCGCTTGAAGCTTCGCTCCACCGTTGTATCTGTCATCTGCCAAGGCTGTACGTTAGGATTTTGACGAAGCCCCTGTGTGTATCGGCAAGAGACTTCGTTCCGAAGACTCAGGAACTGGGGGTACTTACAAAAGTCCGTATCTGGTGGCAAGAAACAACGAGCTGTCTGCACGTCCTGTCCATCCTGTGCTCTTGTCTTGCGATGCTTGAGAATCCCCTTCATCCTGGTGTGCTGAAGCTCTCCTTTCGTTTCGTGAGTTGACCAAAATATCAATGCTGGAAACGCGTCCGCGAGAAGGCTTTTCCACTTGAGAATCGCGCAAGGTAGATAGATACTCGAACGTAGAAACAACTTAATTGGTCGCGAAAAGGGGTATAGGCGAAAACGAGGGGATGGAAAGCAGTGATAGAGATCCTTTGTCGTCGTGTTCGTCTTTTAAGAAGATTCTCCTCCCAAGCAATGGGGAGATAAAATTGATCTTGAGCACTGATCCGTTGTGAAGTACATGTATTTGCTTTCGATTCAGATGTACGTGGTCCGCGCTGGTCAGTGAAAATAAAGACGTCAGTCTCAGCTCTCACATTCTGCACAGCGGCTCCACTGAAGTAGTCTTTTGTCTGTCAGTTGAAGACTGTGAAAATTCAGTCTTGCCGGCTGTTCGCTTGTGAGTGAGGGACGCTGAGGGCTCTACTGCTTGAGGCTGGCAACACGTGGTGGTGCTCGCTTATTTTTCTCACCCTCTCGAGAGATCAGGGTGATTATGTTTACGTCTATTTCTATGCCTCGCCTAAGATCTTTCTGGCATTGAGTAAGCGTTCTGAAGCTTGAGAACTTGGGTCCAATCCCTCGATGCTCTTTTTCTGAAACTTTCTCGATTTCTGGGTTTACTACACGCTTTCTTCCAGAGTTTCAAGTTGAACGCGGCTTTCATACAGGATATAAGAGCCGGAAACCTGCTTCAAAATGCTCTACAATATAATGCAACAGGGTCATGAGATGCTCGATCAGGTAAGGGTTCACCCTCCAGACTTAGACCAACCAGCTTGCGCTATTTGAATAGCCTGAAGAATGACCTGTACAAGACTAGGAGAGACTCTTATGCCCCATGTGATACAAACTATTCAAAACTTCCAATACTACAACTTATCCGTCTTGTGGCGAACCAATTCGATCATAGATTTCGGCCTGCCGCCTTCGAGCTCCCTCGCAATGAGCAGGATCCTTTCTCGAAGAAAAGATTACTGTCTAGGTACAAAAGTACACAGGTTTGGCCAAGGGGAAGGCTCTTGTTTGGCTTGGTCGGCATTGACTTTCGCTTCCTTACAGAGGGTAAGCAGCAGCAGATATTCGTCGAGAAGGCCGAACACATCAATCTTTGGTGAGCATGTGTCGAAACCGCCGTGAAGCTTCGAAAGACTGTCAAAACAGCAGACGATAGGAAAGAAGAATTGGTACAGCAGGCTTTCATTGTCGATCCCGTCAACAGGCGCACCGACGACGCCGTAAACTTGGCTGGAAAACGCGAAGATAAGGCCGCAGGAGATGGATACACATGGGAGGATACAAGAACAGACAGAATGTACGCGTCGGTTTATCGGAAAGCGAGCGAGCCTGCCCAACTAATGCGGACACGCAGCAGCAGGTGAAGCAGAGGGGTTTCATCTCGTCTGGCAAACACGGACTGACAGCCAAGTGCTGGATGAAGGTAGGACCCTAGATTGATGACAAGATCAATACAAATTGAATGCGCGGGGACAGATTTGCCCAGGGGCTTGCCTTTGTATTACAACTAACATTGATGGATCCTAACCACTCTTTGGAGGAAAGTACTGGACGATTGTCGACATGGGCTGATGATTGACAAACGTAGCTGACGGGATACCACCGTCGCCGTTGACATCTATGGTCGTGCAATAGGAAGAGTGAGCAGGGCGAAGGTGTGCGCTACATGTAGACTGCTCTTGTTATCGACCCTGATTAAAAAGTTTGAACCTAGGTGGCTACATGTAGAGAACGTATATGCTATCTCTCCATGGCACTCACACTTCAAAGCTACAAATTGAAACTTATATACCGAACCAGAGACTCGAAGCTCTCGCCGAAGAGATCCTTCGTGTCTATCCCACTGTATCAGTTGTCGCTTGAGATTACTCGGCGAAACATGTAGAGATGGCCGTGATGATGATTTGGGCTTCTTGCCACTACTAGTCGCGGCCCTATTAGACGGTGGTTTGCGAGTCTTGATCCTTCTCAGAGGGCTCTTTAAAGGAGATCTTCCGAGCTTTTATCTGCGTGGCCTTGGCCTTGGCCTCCTCAGCCGTGGTCTGCGGGGCGGTGATTCCCTCGGTCGTAGTATTTGGCGCTGTTGCCTGCGTAGCTTTGGCCACTTTGAATTCCTCTCTGAGCTTCTTATACTCCCTCCACCACGCCATCATCTCTACGTTCCTGCCACCCGCATTAAGCCGTCCGGCAAGGTGCGCCATTCTCGCTGCAATGTCCTGTGCCGAAGCCATAGTGGCGAGCAATAGTGAAGAGCGGTAAACGCTCTATAATGGAGATGGCGATGATATTTAAGGTCACTCGATTTGGGGGGAAGGCGTATCTGTGTATGTCTGTTTCTGATAGAGAAAGCTGGGCGGCGCGGACGACGAGATTACGCTGGCCAAGTAAAGCAAGGCAAGGCAAAGCAAAGCAAAGCAAAGCAGAGCAGGTTGGTCGGTGTTTGGGAATCGAGAGGGGAGAAGAAAGCATTGAGGCTACAGATTCCTTTGGCTTGCAGTTCGAGTAGTGGGTTATCTCAGCAGGAGGCCGGTTTATACCTAAGGCACCAAACTGCGCTTTCCCTTGTTCCATGCGGCCGCTAGGTATGTACAACCACTGATGAGGTAATGTGCAGGCCTACGTTTGCTGATCCCGGCTCGTGTGTGCAGGCTCGAGCGCCTCAGGTCGTCGACAAGCTAGACGCCCTGATCTTTTGGCGTGGTACTCGGCCGCTCGACAGCGTCGACGCAGGCTGCTTTAGTACCTACAGGGAGGTACGCATGGGTGTTGAGACGGAAGGGCCGCTGCGGGCCGCAAAGTTAGGCGATTTTTGGCGCCGTGGAAATGCCGTAGGCAGCAGGTCGTGGGGCGGTTAGGGAACGATTGGCTGACGCCACAGGGTTCAAATACGCACCGACGGTTGAAGGGCCAAAGATTGAGCGGCCATTATGATGCGGCCAGTTCCTACATTACGTGCATGCTGTGACCTTGGGCTCGCCCACCTGCAACCGCCAGTGTTCATCTTGGTCGCCGTGCTGTGAAGCAATGTGTCACAGAACTGTCCAGTTCCTCGCGTTCATTAGGCTGAATGTGCTTAATAGATCCGGGTGGAACTAGGCGAAAGGGCAGAGGCCGCGCAGATCCCGCGTTAATTAGAGCCTCTGAACAACCTCGAGGGCTCGTGAGTCATCCTGTCGGTCGTGTCTTGCATGTAATACTTAAGCCAACAGCACTGCAAGCCAAGGAATCCGTAGCTGCTCTCTTCTCCCCTCTTAATCCACAAACACCTACGCAACCTGCTTTTACTTCGATCTCGCCGGCCACGCCATCCAGCTTTCTCCATCACAGACACACCCAGATACGCCTTCTCTCCTGATCGAGTAATTTACGCTCAACTGTCGCTCCGCCACCATGTCTTCGGTACAGGACATCGCATCGAAAATGGCGTACATCAGCGGACAGCTTAATGCTGGTAGTAATGCGGGCAAATCACAATCACAAAAACAGATGCTGGAGTGGTGGAGGGAGTATAAAATACTCCGAGAGGAAATGAAGGTGGCCAAGGCTGCGCAGGCAACAGCGGCAACAGCGGCAACTACTACTACGCCCGAGGAGACGTCAGAAAAAACCACTCCGCAAACGACGACCGAGGAAGTCCCGACCGAGGAGGTCACGACCGGGGCCACGCAGACAAGAGCCCGGAAGATCTCCTTCAAAGAGCCCTCTGATGAGGATAATCACGATGGGAGTTGACATAAGCCCAGCTTCGAAATGTCATGTACTGCGGATCTAGCCAAGACGGAGACAGGTCACACTGGATTTCGGCGTGGTGGGCCAGCGACAGGGTCATGGCAGATCAGCTGTAGAGGACATGGCTGAGTGCTTTGCTAGGGATGGTGGATCTACATGTATCGTTCAGTCTTACCGATGAAGACGTGGACCCGAACGTGCTGGGGTCGATAGCCGGGCGCGAGATGGTCGAGGTGAGGTTTACTGCCCGCCCGTGGTTGCTGCCCGCCCGTGGTTACTGCCCGCCCGTGGTTACTGCCTGCCCGTGGTTACTGCCTGCCCGTGGTTACTGCCTGCCCGTGGTTACTGCCTGCCCGTGGTTATTGCCCGCCGGTGGTTACTGCCCGCCGCGGACCTTCTAGATGTTAAAGTAAATACTACGCCACGGCCTCTTTTCGTTCTAAAACATCACCGTCATTACCAGTGCTTACCAGTAGCAGCAACAACAACAATAACCGTAACGGCAGTATCAGATAACCATAGCGGCAACGATAACAACAACAACAATAACCAGAGCGATAAAAACAATAGCCCAAAGCGTATCCGTATCTGATGTTCAGTCCATCTGCGAAAAAAGACTCTCGGCCGCGCACAAGGCCGCTGCGGAAGCCGAGGTGGATTATCAACTAGCCAAGGCGGCCGAATACCTCGCCTAGAAGGCAACCCGGGAGGCGCTCGACCACGCCCTCGCGGCCATCAATAACGCTAGCCCGGGTCCCCTCGCCGAGGAGGAGCTCGAGAACGAGGATATCCGTACCAGCAAGGAACTCACCCGCGCCGTCAAGGAACACGATATCGCCAAGGCCAAGACCGAGTCCGCCTCGGAAGCGCTGCGGAACGCCAACACCGCCAGTTGGGGCGTCTGCACGCTGCTACAGAACGCGGCGCAGTACTTTTGGTCACGCTCGAGGAACAAATCGAGCTCCGGAAGCAGGCCTCTGATTGGATAACGTGGGTTAATACTGCAAGTGCCCCAATTTGGCCAGTCAAGAACGGAAGCTTCGGCAGCGACATACAACTTCCACTCTATCCAAGGCTACGTGGTCAGCTTTGCGCCTTCAGTCTCATCCGTGAAACTAGCAAAAATGGGTGTAGTGCACATCGTATTGTTTCAGTTCAAGGCTGACGCCAGCGTCGATGCCATCAAAGAGGTCCGCCTTCATCATTCGCGAAAGATGTACAGACTGCTAACGCTCGCCTCTCAGGGTGTTTCTGGCTTCCTGGCTTTGAAGGATGCTTGCGTGGAGCCAGATTCGAAGAAGACCTACGTCAAGTCGATCACGGGCGGGAGGGACAACTCCAATGAAGGCTTGCAAGTATGCTCTTCGAGTATCACTGAGTTCCAGACTACGTAGCGTACTGACTCTATGCCTAAAGAACGGAATCACGCATGCCTTTGTCGTCCATTTCGACACGCTGGAGGAGCGAGATTACTATGTCAAGGAAGACCCGGCGCACCAAGCTTTCACGAAAAATGTTGCTCCTATCGTTGAAAAAGTAATCGTCGACGACTACACTGCTGGTATCTTCGATCAGGTAAACTAGATAGAAAGCGGCTGCTACCGGAGCATCTAGTCTACAAGTCTCATAAGGCTGACGTCGTTGTCCTCGTCGGTTCCCTCTCTATCTTTATTCTTTACATTTTCTTATCTGGGACGTCGTCCCAATTCTGAAACAGCATTTTCATCCGCTTGTCCAGCGAGGAAGCATGGTGCCCCTTGACGTGTGGTCATTGAGCTACGCCACCCCTTGACTCATGTCGACGATATCTCTGAGCAGCTTTGCCGCCATCACGTCTTTGTCTTCTTGTAACATGCGAGCGAGCACAAAGAGGAAGATGGCAACCCGAGGGCCCCCGTCCTGGCCACGTAAACTTCTCAGAACCTCAACAGAACCTCAACGGTTTGGGCCACCAATTCTTGAGCCTCGGACCCCTTTCCCTTGTTCCCATTCGATGCGTGCCGGCAATATCATATCACCGCCGTATTTATGGTACTATGAAACAGCTACTTGATCTTGTGTCAACCCCTGAAGCTCTCTCTCTCATAGATACCTAGACCGCGTCACATGTCAGTTGGCAGCCTCTGCACTGGATCGCTTTTTCTCTCTCAAAGAAACTCATGTTCCGGCACGGAAGACCACATCAGCCCAAAGATCTGGATCCATTGCCCTCAGGCCATGTTTCTTCGACAGCATCATCAGCTAATTTACAGAGGAAAGTTCCACACCGCAGGTCTCCCAGGCTTTGAATCTATGGCCCTGGTGAGGTCCCTTATTCTCCCAAGTTGTTGGAAAGTCATGATAGAGTATTTGGATCACTGCGTCGGTATAACATGCCCTGTCATCGCTCGGGATATGTGTGAAGACAACGAGTTGCACAAGCCGGTGGATCGAAGTGGCCATTGAGCTCGCCAAGCTTCGAATCAATGCTTTCGACCAGGTTCCATGAATGCTTCTCCAAACCTTCATGCGAGTGGCTGTCAGCAGCCAATGACGCAGGTCAAGATATGTCCAACTTACTCGAAACCATCGAGAATAAACTTCAGTTTCAAATACGCGAGACTAGCATTTGTACCGATGAAAACACGTTCCAAGTTTGAATCAGGGTCCACGAAAGTGATCAGCTGCAAGAGTGCCATAAGCTTCAACTGACAGCTCATTCAAGAGCAGGTCTCAAGTTGTGATAGACGTGTTGCTGTACTCCATCGAAGACTTAGACCTTTCCAAAACCCTTTGCTGCAGGACTCATATGGATATGCAGCAGCTCCTCTTAAGAGCAATCACGTTGGGAACCATCTTGATCTGAGTTTCCGCTGGGATTCAAACAATGACTTCATAAAGAGTCATAGAAGTATCAGCATAATGAAGAGCCAGTTGGCCCTTACTTGATCCCCATAGATCGTGGATCATAAATCCTTTTTTAGCGTCTCTCTTGGTCGCATAGAGCTCACTCTCTAGCGCCTCAGCTTCTTTTTCTCTGCTGAATATCTGAGGTACAGCAAGGTATGCATGACATGAGAGCTCTACATCAACTAAAGGGTTATGATGCCGTGTACGATGCCGTGTACGATGCCGTGTATAGCGGCAACTGTGTCCGCCGTCCACGGTTTTCGAGACAATACAATCATACCGGCGGTCTCGTTAACTCTCCTGGAGTAGATTCGTAAATCCGAGATAACCTTGGCAAGATCGTGGCTGAACTGTGAAAGCGTGTTAGATATGTCACGAACAAGAGCCAAACAAACAGGAAGACTAGCCTTGATGATGAGCTTGGTAGGCCCCCAGTGGACGGCAGTCACTACTCCATTCATACCCAAAGACAAGGATACAAAGACAGTGGAATCATTGAGGTCTCAGAGGATGGACACCAACTGAGTCAGCGTCCTGGCTCATAACTTCATGGAGACTGCCTCGACGGATTTGAGTGTTTCGATCTGGGCAACAAGTTCGCTGAGACTTTCAATGCTCCATCAGTCACAAGAATATTCATGCCTACTTTGCTGAGCTCTGCGTGGTATCTGTC
>JADHZA010000492.1:0-15277 GCA_018831705.1 Torrubiellomyces zombiae | reverse complement strand
AGCACGTTGTGTACGTGTAGTAGGGTGAGAACGCTCTTTTGTACTGGCCGGGACACCCTTCTCGCCAGCGCGTCGTGTAAGCCTCACTCATAGATCCGTGTGGCCCTGTCGCGCCTTCCATTCGTTCTGGTATTTCAGCTCTTTTTCCACTTGCGATGCCAACGTGACAGAAGATCAGGGTCCTCCCTCACGTGCTCACCACCCAACGTAAAATGTGCAGGTACCTGTACGTACATGTCGACACGCAGGGCGATGCGCATCCAAGTACGTACATGGATGGAGACAGCACAGTGCAGAAGATGCCGGCCGGGCCAGCGGCCTCTGGTGTGTGGGGGTCGGCAGGGGTCTTGGATGAGATATCCCTGTACCTATGGCGTCACAGGTGCCGATCTTTTCTTAGAAGACGGTACTTTGTCGGTTCGCCCATCTCTCTCATCCCTCTTGGCATTTCTCTTCCCCTACATGAGTACTTACTCGTGATACAGTGGTATTACTTGTGGTGACGGGTGCTTCAGTCCGCCGCTGCGAAGACACAACAGGAGCTTGGCCTACATGCATGCTGCTGGCTGCAAGGTCTGTTTCTCTATCCCTTGGCAGCCAGTTGCCTCGGTGCATCTCGGGCAGCTGAGGGTCGGATAGGAGGGGCATGTCTGCTTGCATTCCCCGATGCTACGACATGTGCATTTGTTGTTGGTGATGCAGAAGTGCATTCGGAGATGATCAAACTTGTTAATGGGATTTCACCAAGCAGGGGGAAATTCCCCATCACCCATGCACTGGACTACTGGAGGCCGCGATGCCCAACCGGGAGTCGCGTTGGAATCTCGGGCCCTGCATTGCATGAATGACCAGAGCGAGAGGGCCTCCTCGTGACTGACTGGCCCTTGTTGATGGCTTCCACTTGACTGGATGCCTAGGAGTGCTGGGCTAAGACGGCGAATACAATGTAAGGAATGAAGGTCCAATCATTAGGGTTGGGTTTCCATCCCTGCGCAATATGCCACTATGTGGTTTTTCCACGATACGGGTGCGTGGCAAATGTGCGCGGCACACATGTCCCTGGCGGCATTCCCGTCACCCTTGTATGTAACTCTGTCGTCAAGCCCAGCAGGCAATCGGCATTTTTCCACACACAGCGCTTTGATGCATCCAGTCTCGTCACAATTGGCGAGCCAACGAATGGCGAAATTTGTGACAGTTGCAAAAAAAAATCGCTCAACCATGGCGGGAAGGTGCTTGTTCCCACCATTTTGCCTGTCATTTCGATATAAAGATTGGGAATCGAGTCAAGGTGTCATTGTTCCATTTCATTGTTATAAGTGATATACTTGGAGTGTCAACATTCCGAGAGGACGAATCTGGGCGGCTCCAGACCTGCGAGCCTGGCAGCCACTTTGTGTCAAGGTGCTGGCTGCAACACACGATTGTCGCAAACAAAAGCATGGCAGTTCTCGGTTTATTCCGCATGTGCATACCGTCTTATCTACAGTTCGTTCTCGCGCGCCTTGAGAGACAACCAAGACCTGTCTTGCGCACAAGGCAAAATCCACAAGAGTTGTATTTGGGGGAGCTGGACCGCACCACAGCACTCAGACCTCGAGTCTCAAAAGACGGGGGCGGCGGACGGCATACGGCAAATGCGTCAGGCAACCAAAGCTCGACGACAGATTCGGTGGGCGTGCGAGTGCATGTGTATGTATGTAATTACCGCTCGACAATCCAAGCGACGACAACGGCAGAAGAGTCAGTCACCAAATACAGCAGCCATTAAGATCCGCGGAGATGTGAAATGACAAACGGTGCTAACGCACGGCGCGACCCTCTTGGCTTGGCAGCGTCTGCCCATCGTCATCTCTTTCAGGAGCCGCGCGACGGCGGCCCCCTGAACGCTCCACGACGTCCGCTCTGACCCTTGGGCCTTGACCGACTGGCTGACAGTGTGACAGTGACAGTTCGTTGGGTCCAAGTCGGCAGGGCCACGAATCCTGCGCCGCCCACACGTACGGAGTACATACAGCAGGTTGCGTTTGTCAGGGCGTCAGGGCGAGGCGTCCATGCAGGTTGCAAAGGCACGGTAATTGATCATAAGGGCCCTTGACGACGATCTCGGCTTGCCGTACGAAAAAGTCTGTACATATTACTACATTAAAGTTTGCAACATGAATTACAATTTCGCTCCAACTTGCCCCTCTGATCCAGGTATGTGGCTGGCATTGAGCGACAGACCAGACCTGTAGACGCCACTGTTCCTCCTTCCTCCTGTTTCCCGGAGAACCTTGTCTTGCCACAAAAGGAGCAATCCGTACATACTGTATACAGAAAACGTGTGGTAGTCAAAAAGTGCATTTGCCACTTTGAAGCTCTCATGAAGTTGCATCGAGTCGATGCTTGTCCATTGTGAAACCCACCACCTGGCTCGTGTCGTGTCCCTGGGCTGCTCGAGTGCGAGGGCTAGTCAAGCAAGAGCGGTGACAAAGTGGGAAAATGGAACGGTCTTCCTGTGATCAAGAGACGCACGAGTCTTGAGAGAGCCATGTCATTCGTCACAACGTGTCCGAGCTTTGGTCCATCCGTGCCATCGTGCGTGCCCTCAAATGCTGCCTCTTATCTTGCCTGCCGTTTCATAGTGGAGAAGAAGAGGTTCTCCCAGTCGAGCTGCTGCTTGGGGAGGGGCTAACAGGTAGACAAGGATACCGTGATCTCCTTGGCCGTCCTTCAATTGTATGTTTGCTACTCGGTATTTTCCCCAGCGTGCACCACCCAACGTGCTCCGTTACTGAAGGAACAGCATACGCCTTCCCCTACATCGAATGATCTCATAGGATTTGGCTCCTAAACACAAACGTGTATACGATAAGTCCGAGAGCAGCGACCCTGAGACGCGTACAGTCTGTACCGTACAATGACGTGCCTGCACGGGGCTACTGCAACGATAGGCAACGGGCAAAGGCGGGCTGCAAGCTCCATCTCGGTAGGACTCGGCACCGAGAGGGCTGCCTGCAGACTCCACGTATTACAGAGAGAGTAATTCATTGGTATGTCAATACATGTTTGGTAGCTCATTCAAGACTTTGATTAAAAGTTTGCCATGCTGCTTGCTCAAAAAACACTGTACACACGAGTACGAGTGATGCCTCCGCCACCGGGAGGATTAGGGCCCGTGAGCCTAAAGCTCTTACTTTGGACTCGACCTTTTCCAAAGTGGATATGCCATCATGCAGCACATGCGTCATATCTCAAGGGCCTCCGCGCCCCCAGTACGAATTGCCGACCGCGCTACTGTGCACAGCGCTAGCTCGGCCATTGAACCAGTGGACGAAGGCAGCCGGAAGCGTGTGGGCGTGTCCCTGCTGGTACCCAGATCCGCCTGCCCCCTTTCCGTTCCGGGACTTGGGGCAGAATATAGAAACTGTTTACACATTCGTAGGTAAAATCTAGGTAGAGGTACTTGCGTATACAAGTATTACTGGCCCCCAATTGCCGCCACAACACCCTCGCCCTTTTCCCATAAGCCCTGTGGCCGGCCCTCTCCGTCCGCCAGCTCATACTTAAACTCCTCGACACTTGCCAACCCTCACACGCGACCTCTTCCGACCATTTTGCCGCTTGAGCTGCCATTTTATTCTGACGCACTCCGGTCGGCTACGAACCATTCTCACTTCCAACGCTTCGTCCTCTCTACACACGTTCGCCGCTTCTCCCAACACCCGTCGACCACCATCTTATCTGCGCCAGTTGAGACAGCTCGCCGAACGATTCTACAAGTATACACTCAACCTACCTGTTCCTTCAACCTCCCTAAGCAGTTTGGGGCACCAGAAGCGTTATGCTGTGACCATGGCGAGCACTCAGGAAGCACACGTTTCTCACATTGTCCATCCTCGAACGCCGGGCGAGGGCTCGGTCTCGTCCAGCTCGACCACGTCTGAAAACAATGACATCGATATACACGAAGCTGTGATCCATCAGCCCATGCCAATACGGCCGCGCCTACCTAGTAGGCAAAGTAGCGGACCCCTGGCTGTGCATCGTGATAGTGCTGCTGTTGGACCTGTGGATATCGAGTATGGGCCCGATGATGTCAGGGCCATGAGCCCCCGCAGAGACGACGCCGATATCAACAGAATCAGCCAGGAGGCTAAGGAAGAACTGCGAAGGTGAGTTCTCATCCGAGCCAGGCTCCTCCAGCCAGGGTTCTTGTTAATCTAAACTAAATTCCGTCACTCCAGGCACGCCAAGCTCCTGCAGGAGTCTCTCATCACTATATTCGATCGCATCGAAGCCGTGCGCGAAGAACACCATAAGCTGGACAACAACAACAAATTTCTGCAAAAATACATTGGAGACTTGATGAGCACTACCAAGATCACCTCTTCTGGTAGCCGAAGCAAAAAATGAAGACGTGCAGGAAGCGCAATCAATTCCACCATACGCAGCGCGTCCGTCCAACTGCAACCACGACTGGAGAGCTCCTCAATACTACCTTGACTCCAGCATGATTGTTTCGAAGCAATGAGCGTTAAGCAAGTCATCCTCTCAGCCAGCCTACAACAGCACCACGAGCAACGATCAGTTCCACGGCCTTTGAGCATCCACACTAGCTTGGCCCCCGTACCAAGCTCACCGAGGGCCCAGTACCACAGCCAGCGGTCATCGTTTTCTTCATTTTTGCTTTACGCTCATTTCGTCTTGTTTTCTGTTGTACTTGGAGACAAGCTCTCTACCCAGTTTATGACATTCATTCATTGTACACTAGTTCACGACAAGATCGTCGACACACCGGCCGCTCCAATTTCCGCTTACGTCAAACATTTCAGCCGAAACGAAAGCAAGCTGAAATTCCCCGGGAGCGCATTGGTGTCGTACGAGGACATCACGCTACATACTCGCGATCTTGTCTCTTTTGCAAACTTGCGCTCAATTTGTTCCCTCTTTTCTTTTCTTTTCACCATCAAGTGTTGGCCATCATACCAGAACAGCGGCAGCGGTCAGCATTACATGGGGCGTTTTCCCGAGACCAGGGACATGGAAAGGGTTGAAGTTTTGTAACACGGATAGAAGGTGATAAGTGGCTCATGGACTCAGCGTCAAGCCAGAGGCGACAGTCGCAGGACGGTGATGCTTACAGAGCTCCACACCATAAAATTTGAAAAATAGAACATTGATACCACGATATGGAATATCAGCACCGCTTTACAGCATCTGTTCCTGCTTACCACCCCTCCCCAAGCTGCACAAAGATGTACTTGATGGAACTTTGGATACATGTAGGAATAATCCCGTTGTAGACTCAGCTCGTGTATCCTCGTTTCTCGTGCGACTTTGCTCGGGTCATGTGGCGTCGTCAGCCGCAACAGCATTGAACATCACGCAAATATGCGGACGAGGTCGCTCAGCGTCCACGTCCAATGTTCCGGTGCAGTAAAATAAATGCGCGCAGATAAAGGCGCGAGGCTTGTGCATACAGACGGAATGAAACGAACTGAACATCTACATGAGCACATGATCATGACGATCCGAATATCCATCGAGTTCAAAAAATGTGCGTCTCGATGATACCTTACTGATCGCTATCATGGCAGGCACAGTCTTTCCAGAATCAAGGAGATGGGTAGTCGTAATGGCTACCGTGTCATCTGAGCAAGAGCTCGTAATTGCTATGCGTCTTTTTTCTCGACATTGTGCCGCGCCGGCGCTCGTATATCACGTACTGGTGTTGCACAACGGGTATGCTGTGTAACATGATATATCGAAGAGTAAGCATCACGTTCATGGAGCAAAGAACTTTTGATAAGCCACTCTTGCCGAGGAGTGGCCGCAGAAAAGAATGTAACGCTTGCAAGCCCAAGTATTGTCCGGCATACATACATGTCATCTGGAAATGAGGGAGGACAACATGGTCCATCACGCCACAATACGCCCCTGATTTGCAATCTCACTCTCCAACACCAATGGTCCGCCTCCCGGCCCGCTTGCATCCAAGCTGACCGTCACGCTCGTTCTCTGCAGTCCAACATGCACCGTCTCGCCCAGATTCCGCCAGTCCACTTCGCAGTTAGCGCCGGAAACCTCCTTAATCTCGACCGTCGGGTACGCCAAGTGTCCCTCCCTTTGCGGGATGAGAACGAGGGGAATCTCGGCTTCTGTTTCCGTTGTAGATGAGAGAGGCGAGTTGCCGGGGATGACGAAGTGGCCTTTGCGACGACCGCCAAGCAACCAGATGTCGGGTGGCGTTGTGACTTCGTAGCTGAACTCTTGATCCTCTCGCTTGACACCTTCTGTATCCCACATCCGTGTCCATTTGAGATGGAGCGTTGCTGGGATGACTTGATTGACGCAAATTGCGGATGTTTTCGGCAACTGCAGTCGCATGTCGACCGTATGTACGACGGGGAGAGACGGGATTTCAACGGGGATCAAAATGGAACACGGTTCCGAAACCTTGGCTGATATCGAGATGGCTGGATGCGAGTTTTGCCAAGCTCTCAGTGCCTCTGAGAGTTGGCTTGAAGCTTCTTCATTTGATCCTGGTACAAGACCCAGTCCTTCGAAGTGACGTTCCCAAGGCGCCTTTTCCAGGAAGGCTGTCGTGACCTCGCCCACCAAAGCTGCCCGCTCCAAGTCCTGACCCTCGAGTCCTCGCTTGGTTTCTGCGAGGACTCGATCTACCACGAGTTTGGAGTACAGTTGCAATGTCGGCAACTTGTCAAGAGCTTCGTCCACGGACGAGGCAATCAGCTCCTCGATTTCGTCTTGGAGCACGCTGTAATGAAGCTTCAGGTGCATCGTTCTGCCGACTCGTGTGCCAGTCTTACCCCCCGGCTTCCTTTTCACCTTGTACAAAAAGCAAGCCGGCTGTTTAGGGAAGACCGTCACAGCGTTTCCTGGCGGAACACCAAAGGCAGACTCAAACAAATCAGACTCAAATAGTTCCGTGTTGTATAAACGCAGGGGGCTTATGCTCGACGTTGATATGTTGAAGCGTGAGAACAACGCCTGGTGCTTGAATACGTCTTGAACGTTGACCCCGAGCATCAAAGATACCGGTACACTGATCGACTTGGCCATATGGAAGGTCTCGTCGCTTTCAGTGATATACTTGACTTCGACTTTTGTCCACACATCTCCCAAATCTTGCTCTACCGAATACGGAAATCGTATCGTGACAGTCGTTGCCGCCGCCACAGCTCCGAGGAAGAAGCCGCCAGATTCCGGGGGTTTCTCAAAAGTCATATCCTGGTCCAGAACCGTGGCCTCCGATGTTAACAGGCGGAGACCGCCCGTGGCAGGCTTGACCCGTAGCTCGCATCTTTTGAGTGCATTCCATCCCGTGTGCAATGCAAGGTCGATCGATTTATTCTTGTCGAATGCAACATGCTTAGCCGCATGGAGTTGCACATCCAAGGCCTCCCGTCGTTGAAAAAGCATGAAACCACTGTCTTTGAACATGTCATCCGTCTTTGACATGGTCTGGTCTCCATGTTTCTCAAAATGAAGAAAGGCTTTCCCTGCTCGCAGTCCAAAGTGACTGATCTGGTAACATCCGGGAACAATGGTCTGTACAGCACAGGTAAGCAAGCAAGCAAGCGTATCATAAAGGGAACAGCGCACGTACCTTGCAGTCAACTGTAAGCTCGTTGATTCCAGGCACAAGTACCAGTGGTCCCGCTTTCTCGAATGTCACATCTCGCCAGGGGCCTCCATCTAGGCAAATTGCTTTGAGTGTGACTAAATCGACTGTCAGCTCCTCTGCTAGGAGTGAGCGTAGAGACACGGTCAGGGAGCAGGTGTCTTTTCGATCATGGTATGTAGGTGCCCCATTTAGGTGTACTTCCATGAAAAAACTAGACAGAGGTGCTCTGATCTCTGATGACAGCCCTGTTGAGCGCTCGAGTAGCTGTGCGAGTACGCCGTGAAGCGGTGTCAAGTTAAGTGATCCTTTTTTTTGGGTACGCAAATTGCCATGGTTCTCCTGTCGCCTTTCTCTCTCAGCTTCGCAAGCTTTCGTCAAAAGTTTCAGCGCCACGGCGACGAAGTCTTGTTTAGACTCAATTTTCGTAAGACACGTCGCATAGATAGCCAGCATTGAAAGTTCCAACGAGCTCCATCCATTGTCGCCAAAAAAGAGCGTGACACGAGCAAAGTAAGAGGCAGCCTCTTTGTATTGCTCTAAATGTGCCTTCAGAATGGCCAAATCTGCCAAGCAAGAATGCACTGCGTGACCATAACTTGCAACGGTGAAGTGGACGTTTGCCTTGTCGGTGAGTATCTCGTACAGCCGATAAAAGTCCCCCATATTCTCCGTTGCCGTCTGCAACACCTCATTATCTATTCCCAGCGGGCAAGACGTGGCATCTTCGACTGCTGATGGCGACTCGTTGGATTCGGTCGTTGGATCAACCTCATCATCGAGGTTGACGTCCTGAAATTCTTCGAATGAACCTGGATCGGCGATCTTAGGAACCTTGTTCCAGCCGTTTGACCAGCCGCGCTTTGTCCCAAGCCCTTCCAGAATATTTCTCGACAACATGTATAGCTCTGCACGCCGGGCCGCCAGCGTCTCGAGGCCCATTTTCAGAAAGCTAGACTTTTGTGTTTCTGTCTCGGATGTACTGAGTTGCCGACCTGGTCCAGGAAAGGCCGGTGGACTGCCTGCACGTCGAGCTTGAGGCATATGAAGGGACGTTGTTCGAGCAGGGTGCATCAGAGTCTTAGGCTCAGGAATTGCCTTCTTCTGGTCGTGACAACCCCCGTGGATCAAGGTCGTGGCAGGGATCGGTAGAGCTTGGGTGGAGGTCTGAGCAAGAATTTGCTGTGCAACGGTAAACGCGAATGAAGCCACCAAGTTGTCGATGGCTTCGGAAACCATGGTGTTCGAATCTCCCATATCTTCCAGCGCTGTGGCCATGTCATCGCGCATCACGGTTGATATGAATGGTATGAATTCCAAAGTTCGTCGACACACTTCAGACAGCATCGTCAAGTCTTCAGCTTCGTTTTGCCGATTCAGAGAATGCGCCAGAGTTGTCGAGCCCTGTAAAATAAAATCTTGCTGATCCTTGACTTTAACAATCAGCTCCTCCCGCGAGGACCATGAATTTCCCAAACGCAACAGTAGACCAATTTGCCTGGAAAAGATATAGCAACGAAAGTCGAACACTGAGACCTTGTTGGCCAGAATCATGTCACGGTATGCCTTCTTGGACGGGCTGATGGGTACGCCGTCGGATCGATTGGTCTCCTTCCCTGATGACTGCAAGTCCTCTGTTTCTGCGTCACCGTCCTCTCCTGAGAGTTGGGCCACAATCCTCTGAGCATCATTCCTCAGTTCCTCCGTGAACGGAAGCATGGCGCCGCCGTGACTCTCCGGCGCGCCACTCTGTGCTTGCTCGTGAATAACGGCGTCCAGACCCACGGACAACTCATCGTATCCAGCCAGCGCATCTTCCACGAGGCCTACGTTCTCAAACCCTCGGGCCAGCCCTTCCTTGAGAATGAAAAAGGTGCAAAAGTTCCAGCCAGGGAGACTCCTCCTGCCGTCCTTCTCCTTGATGTCCTCTTCGTATTGGGTCACTCGCATGTCAAAGGAGGAGAGAATGAGGCTTTTGAATTTGGTCATCAAGTCGTGCCAGGCGACCTCGGTCTCCTGCTCAGTCTCTGAATAAGTAGAGGAAGATTGGGGTAACACTTTAGGCACCATGTCGTACGGAGCATCCTTTACACTCAGGCGAATTTGAGCGACGCGATCTGGTGCACCCTTGGTGGACGAGTTGAAGTCCGAACGCAGCTTCTCCAGTAACGGGGTTGAACCAGTTCGCCATCGCGATGATGAAGCACCCTTGTCTGGTGCACTTCCGTCCCCAGTCTTGCCATTGACCCTGGGCTGCGTGGCGGCGACCGTGTTGGGGATAACGACGTGCACTATCAGCCACTCATAAGCGTCATGTTTCTCGGCCACGCTGGCCTTTTTAGATGTATTGGTCGGCGATGTCTGAATCTTGATCCATTCGCGAATGTCCGTTCTGACAGAGGTCTTGTACGAATCGTTGTCGTCACACCGAACCAGAAGCACCTTGAGATAGGGCGTCTTTCGAAGGCCAGGGATTTGATGGCGCCGCTGGCCGGTCATGGGCTTCGTAACAGCCGCCTTCGCATCAGCGACATCGAGCGAGGTGCTCTGGCCACCGATCTGTTGCGTCTGAAACCCATCGTCCCGCGAGGCGCTCGACGAGGGCCGAAGCGAAGGAACGTCTTTCGAAGCCGGTGCCTCGGATTCGTAGAGGACGGGATCTACGTGCAACGAGTCAATGGAGCGCAGAGGGCCCGCGTGAGATTGCCAATGCAGGCCCCGAAGCGGCAAGCGGGAGGTCAGTCCCGGTGTTAATGCCTTGTAAAGATCATGGGGATCATGGTATTCGACTGGGAAAGAAGTCAGCGCGTGCGGGGCCGGATGAAGGCGAAGTTCTCAAGCCGCAGAGCTTACCAGTCACTTTTGACGTCGACGACTGCTGTTCCATGACCAAAACCTTTGCGGTGCTATCAGCATTGTTGGCGCGCTGCTGAGTTGTCGTAGACGAGGACCGCAAGACGTGTGGCGTGGCGTCAGTCATAGCTGTTTCCCTACAGCTGACATCAGAGCTCTAGCGCGCTAAGTATCCACCCTCAACCACTACGCCTAAAGCTGATAGGTGGACAACCACGCAACAGCTCTCTTATCATTAAAAGCTTCAACATTCGACATAGGCACTTTGAAGATACTTATAAGCTAATATTCTATCCCATCGGGCGCCTCGAGCCTACATGTACTGTACACCACATTCTAGATACATTTCGGAACAAGCATGCTAGGGAGAGTGTGCAGTATGTGACTTTATCTGCGATAGCTATCACATCTCGTCAATTAGGTTCATCCCAAGTCGAAACTCGGAATCCAGCGATATGTTGCGCATCGCTGACTGATGGAAAACCCTGACCGAATCCGTTCTCCAGCGTATTGCGTATCAAGGTAACAACACCACCATCATTATTGCAATTTGATAACCGTTCCTGGCTCTGAGGGCCCGGTGTGTTGAGGTCTCTTAACCTTGCGTTTAGAGATTCTTTTTCGCTTTCCTGTGCCAGGTATTTGGCATCAAACCATCCCTGACTGTATTGTAGACCCAGCTGAAGCTGTTCCCGGAAGCTCGTGCCTCTTGAGGCATTGAAGGCGTGGGTATACGGTTGGAAGTTTTGTTGAGATCACTTGAATCTCGTTTGGTTGATGTCTCAGATGCAAGATATTTTGCTTGTATCCGATCGATGCCTTTCAAAACTCTAATGCGCGGGTTGTCGCTGAATAGGTCCGGGTAAATCGCTTTCTCGCTGAAAAGTCCGATGGCAAGCTCGCGATCGTCGTCAAGGGCCTTGGCCAAACTTGGCCAATTCTTTTCAGCGATCAAGTCCTGCACAGACTCGCCCGGCTGTTTCGTAACAGTTGCGACTACTTTTTCTGCTACATGGTCTTTATTCAGCATCAGCTCGTCCATGGGAGTAATGAAATGGATTCGATAGGCATCACTGCCGTGTTTGGTGCTGGCATGGTGTTGAATGAGATCAGCCTGGTCTCTTGCCCACTGGTTGAACGTCATGGGCTTCGTGGCGTAATCGTGGAGTAGTTTCGTGGTGAGAAACTGCTGGAACAAAGCCATGTCCTGGATAAGACGAGCCCTGAGAGTCAAATCGCCATAAATCCTACACCAGTACTCCGAAATGCGATTGTAACAAACATCGAAATCATGAACATCCTGGCCATCCGAGTGGACCTTGATTGCCTGACGTATCTCACTTCGGAGACGAGGGGTCAGCTGTTCAAGCAAAAGGGTCTTCAACTGGCGAATCCGCATGTCCCTTTCGACATACGGATCTGGGTGCATGGTCGCCATAGCATTCCACAGAAGGGATGGAAGTTGAGGGTTTGGATGTGATGCGGCTCTACCTTACTGCTCGGGTTGGTATTATGTTGTTTACCAGATGGGGGGAACCCGCCTATTTATATTCGGGGCACTTACGGACCAAGTCATCCTATACTAGCCGGGGAATGCCAGGTAATCACCCACTCTGCGTTATAGATGAACAATCTCTTCTTAGCAGGCGAGGCGCGCATCCGATAGTCAACAGCTGAGGGTTGATTCGATCTTATCTTTCGTTCACGTAGCCAAGGTGCAAGGTAAACAGGGATTTCACGGTTTAGCAGTCACTTGGCTGAACAGCATCGAGAACATGCCACATCGTTCGCACCTTGCGGTTGGCAGCTGGAGACGCACTTGGCAACAAAGAAACAATGAACAGTCGTCTTTGTTGACAACCCCTCAAGGCCCGCCTGGTGACCCCATTTTTGGGCGACTATCTCTTTCCGTACAACGATTCCACCGACGTCGGGTCACCATAGCCCTCGTAGCCACCCAATGCTGGCCGCAAAGGCCAGGGACAGGTGTTCACCATCCTTCCCATCCGGAGGGGAGTTCACATCTCCGCATACCGTTGGCATTTTCCTGGACAGCTTGATCTGCGCCACTGAAAGCAACAAGGCCGGTGCGACAGCTGCTCTGAGTACAATTCTCTCGTTTTAAGTCGCCTCTCGCGATTCATTGCCGGGCTTGATTTTTTAAAACCGATGCTAGATTCGACTTATGACGATGCGAAAGCGCGGATAAATTTGGCAAGCTTCTCTGCGCCTTCAAGAGGAACCGAATTGTAGTTGCTTGCTCGAATTCCTATGCGACACTCAAAGATTAGTTCAACTCGTCCAGAAGATTTGCGACAGAATAGCCAAACGCTTCAGAGAGTCCCGTACCGCCCATCGAACGATGTCCCTTCAGCCCGGTCAATCCCTGGGCCACACCCTCTTCTAAGAACGCTTTCTCAGCGGCGTCAATGTCGCCACCTTTCGTGACTCTGAAACAAATATTGATACGCGACCGTGTCGCTTTGGCAGGGATGATCTTGTAAATATCAGGAAAAGCTTCAACAGCATCATAGATAAGTTGAGCCTTCTTTTCGGTTACCGCTTGCTGGCCTTCAACCTTGCTGGGGTAGGTTCGCAGTAGTTTTTTTAGAACCTGTCCTGCAACATATACACTATTGATGTAATTAGCAATAGTACAAATCTTGACCCGACAATCACTTACTCAAATATGCTCAATGTGTTATAGAGACTGTTATTCTTGGCAATAGTCTCGTACTGGAAAATAATAGGCGGAACCGGTAGAGTAAGGCATCTCATCAGGGCCGCAGGGGGTTGAGACAACGTAGGTGGTAGGAAGCTCTTCTTGATGACCACAACCGTAATGCCAGTCAAACCTAAGTTTTTCTGAGCGCCAAAGAAGATGGCCGAATATTTCTCCACTGGAATCTTTCTTGTGAGGATGTTCGAACTCATATCGGCGACAACAATCGGGCCCTTTCCGTCAGGCCCAGGCTCAAGGGATTTGGGGAAGGCAGGGAATTCAACCCCATCGACTGTTTCGTTCGAGCAGAGATAGACGAAGGCTGCATCTTTGGATAGCTTCCAATTGCTTTCATCTGGGATTGTTCCAAATTTTCCGCCGTTCGACTTCCGCGCATCTGCGGCACTAACGAGTAGCAATGAGTCAGTATACCAATGTCGTTCTTCATTTCGTCTTCATAGTTTATTTCTCGAAGACATTATTCATTCAAGAGTGATGCGAGACGAAACAAAAGAGAGGTAGCTTGTTGTCAACTCACATATTGACATGCTTTGAGCCCAAGAGCCGCTCGCCCTCGGCTGACGCTTTCTGCGACCCTGGTGAGAAAACCTCGTTAGCCTGCAGCCCTGGATACATGGAACCATAGAGCCTGTTCCAGAAGAATACAGGGGAAAGTAAGGATCGTTTCATCATACAGCCACCAGTAACAAGGTAATCGACCTTGAGATCATTGTCCACCACTTGCTTCAGTTGCTGAATCAGCTCAGGGTGTTCGGTGGAATCGCCTTGAACATTCCCAAAGATTTCCTTGTACTTGCGGGCAACCCAGGCGCCGACAAAGTTATATACTGCGGCAGAGAATTCCCCCTAAAAATTCGAGGTCAGCATTGCTTTTCTCGGATTGACGGAATCACGTACTGTGCCGCCGCCTTGCATGAACAGGATCTCGTAGTCATCTGGAATATTGAGGCATTCGGCGAGATCAGCTTTGGCTTGATTGATGATATCAGTTGCTAGCCCCGAACGGTGAGAATGCTCAGCGACTACACGGAGAAATCACAGGTCAGCATGGCTCATCTCAGCAAGGTCGTTTCACGGCGCTTCTTGGAGATAGGCGAGAAGCGAAAATGAGGGCCTCTAGGAGTGTCATACTGCCTAAGCCAGTTGCTCGATAGTCTAGAAGTGCCTTGGCAGCCTCCTCGAGGACATCAGTTGGTAGCAGGGCTGGGCCCGCACCGAAATAGGTGATATCGGACCTTGATGGCATGGTGGTATAGGACTAGGCCCGCGTGTGTCGTTGAAGCCCGTAGATGATGAACGTTTGCAAAATTGTGAATTCGCCTAGCTCAAATCAACGGGGGAAGCGATCTGCACCAATTGCGTGTAACGGGGAACGACGATGCGGCTCGAGGTTTGGAGAGACTGCGCGGCAAGGGAGAGTCATCCAACTCGGAAAGATGACGTTCTGAGGTGGGTATAGCCGGCACCGGAGCTTTTTGTTAGCAACTACCTACCTAGGTGGCGTCAGCTCCGTTATTACTGTATTGTTCGCGGAGGGGCAAAGTGTAGGGTAGGTACCAGGTCGAGACTTTCAGATGACCTCATTTCATTCATTTCCCATAGCTTGGATAATAGCACATGCGCTCGGCTTGAAAGGCTCAGCTTCAAAGTCATCAACAGCGAATCCAAAGGAATGAATTCATTATTCCGATCAAGACACTCGGACATCTGCTTCTAGGTCACGTGCGCGCATGAGCAGGGCAGTCTCACGGTCATCACCCAGGAAGCTTCCGTTCTGTGCACAACTGCGTCTCGGCATTATTGATCCACGTGCCCGCTTGAGAAGCAGATCATGCGACCTTCGTCAATCTTGGCTGTAGCCTCAGCTTTGGCACAGGCGCCATGGGCTATCTCTACCAGACAACAATGGCCGCTGTTCTCGGCCGATGAGATCCCGTTGTTCAAGACCCCAGTTGGTGGACGTGACGAAGCGCCGCCATATCGCGACGCGCTGGTTGCTCTGCACAAGTCTCTCGTTTCAATTGAGTCGATATCCGGGAATGAAAACGGAG
>JADHZA010000491.1:0-15331 GCA_018831705.1 Torrubiellomyces zombiae | reverse complement strand
GGGCCCATGGAGCTGACGACGGCCTCCAACACCAGATCGAAAACAAACAGCAGCATGAGAGGGAGTAGATGGAAAGGACGTAGAACGTCTGCGAGAAGACGATGAGAGGCAGAGGTGCCACGCATTCATGTACAGCATCGAAAGCCCATGTAACCAGTACGCATGTTCTGTTTCTGAGTTTTTTTTCTCCCTCTTACCACTTGGCCGGCTGTGCGCGGCTCGGCTATGATTTCCCAAACAGCCTGGTTGATCAGGGTTTCAGCGGTTTTGTTGCAATTTCACTATGGAAGGGAGGGAATGGAGGAGACGGCGTCTCTCATACGCAATCATGTGCATTGTACTCGTCTGTAACTATATTCGGTATCATTCATGGAGGGCCAACTCAGGGGTACATATTTATGTCTTTAGCGTTTGAATGAAAAGAGCCCAATGGCTACGGTGACTGGCCTTATCTCATTGTGCTACTGGAACGACATGGAATAGGTTCTTTGGAGAGGCTATCGTGACGCGGGCGGTGATGGGCAAATAGCACGCTCTATCAAATAACGAGCCTCTCCACATTGCGTCCATGACGTGACGGCACAGTATCAAGGTCATGCTAACTTGCTCCGCGACGAACGGCGGCCTCAGAAGATGAGGCTAGGGTGACCAGCCACAACTGATCAAACAGGGTTATCAATCTGTACCCAAAAATTCCAGGATCTCGTTTCTGTCGTGATCCAGCCATGGGAAGTGTGGCGACCAAGGGGTTGGAATGCAAGCGCCCGAAATGTGACACCATGCAATAACAACATGTGCGCGGGCGCGCGGGTTGGCGGTCCAATCATGAATAGGACTGAAATTCCAGGGCTGGTTTGTTTTTCAAGCCGTCTTTCGTCATTTCTTTTCCAGGGTCTGTAGCAACCTTTCGGTGGTACAGGCGACGGAAAGGGATGGAAGAAACGGCTAGAGAGCCGAGGTACATAGACAGAGTAAAGAAGGGTTAGAGTAGTAAGCCCATAGCTTGTAGCGTCTGGTTAGAAATGTAACAAAGTTCAGCGCGTCATGGCTCTTGATTTGCTGTGCCCTATCTGATGAACCAAGCGGCTGTATTTACTGTTCGCAGCCACGGCAAGGATAGAGATTCAGGCCTATACGGACGAGGGCAGAAGCCGTAATAGGAATATCAACTCGACGGTAGTCAAAGCTCCCTTGTCTGGATGAGAGACGGCATTTGGTTTGTCTAGTATAGCGTAAACGTAGGTTGGAAGGTTGGTCGGAGGGTCTGGCACAAGCGAACATGACGGAGCATGATCAAACGGTTTCCACCGGGACTTCGCTTGCACCCTTATCCCTCTTCCACATCTCAAACTCGTATTTCGTGCCGGCCTCCTCCCTCCCTCCCTCTGGCACATCCTCGCCCGTCCAGGCCCTCAGCTCGTGCGTGGAGCTCCTCACCCACGGGCCATGGTCTCCCAGCGTCAGCGGGAAGAAGGTATCACACTGGAAATCCCTATGTATCCTCGTCAGCAGGATCCTGCCGGGTGTGGAGCGCAAGGCGGCCCGGTATATCTCGCCGCCGCCCATGACGAAGATGCGCGGCGCACCGGCGTCCATGGCCTGCTGGACGGCGCTGCTGAACGATGTGACGCGGATGCAGTTCTGCGAGGGCGCGGCGTGTGCGGAGCGCGACACGACGATGTTCAGACGGTTCGCGAGCGGTCGGAACCGCGGAGGGATCGAGTCCCATGTCTTGCGGCCCATGATGACGGCGTTGACGGCCTGTGGGGATGCCTGACGGTTGAGGTTTTGCCCATGTCAGCTTGCGGTATCGGGGAAAAGGTTGGCGGGTTCTGCTCCGTCTGGACCGATGGTGAGGCTCACTTCTGGTGGGAGGCGCGATGTGACGCGTGCGAAATATTGCATCTCTTGACGGAGCCCCGTCCAGGGCAGGGTGCCGTTCGCGCCGATGCCCATGGAGCGCGTGGCCGCAACGATGAGTATCAGTTCGGGTGGCTGCATCTTGGAGGTTGGAGTCGGAGATGGCGTGTATATAAGCAGGGGCGCGAATGTATTGCGGTGTTACCAGCAGGGGAAATTAGTCCAAGGAAGAGGGTGAGGGTGAACTGTCGAGTTGATGGCCAGCACGCGTTGTTGGAACCATTTGCGCAGAATTTCTGGATGAAGCACGTTGCTGTCTACTTATTCCGTATTCCATACTGTATTACGTACTACAAGTAATACGTAGTAGTACTAGTGAAGCGCATCTGTGTAAGCGCCGTTGCCACGCGCCCCGGATGCTCTGACCTCCCAGTGGCCCCGTCTCGCGTTGATCTCCTCAGCAGATCCGCGCACGACTGGCCAAGCCGTATACTGTATGACGGTCACTGTTGTTGTCCATGGCAATTCGGTTGCGAGAGCCAAATAGAACTTGCTGCAAACTGGTCACTTCAGTCAGGAGCTACGAGACTTTACTGGCGTCAGGCAAGCACCGCCAATTTGCGCCACCACTGTCTCCCCTCCTCCACCACAGTAGCAATATGTTTGTACAGAGTATCGTAGCAGGTGAAGCTGCTTTCATCTTTTTTTGCTCACCGGCGTTTGTAGCTGTTTCGTGTAACGACAGCTTTCATCTTGATGAAGCTTGCTTGCCCAATAGAAAGCGCCGGGACTACATCTGACCGTCCTTCTTAGCTGTACTCCCCGGTATCAAGATCCTACCATAGTACAGATATCTGGGTGGTATTATTACCTTGCCTAGTAGGTTGGTCGGAGAGGGGCGCGAGCAGGTAGGTAGCCAGTACTTGAGGCGCCTCAACCTAGGCCAACCTTGGTTGCCACTGGTTGCCTATAGCATGTTATTGACAGTATGTAGGCAGGGGGCCTGGTGTTAAGTTCAAGTTGTTAACTGAGCTTCGCGGAACCAATGGCGTTCCTTACCCCGCTACTCTGAGCATTGGTGGTGCAAAGTGCCCCAGCGAGCTGGCGCCCTAGATTGGCTGGGGCAGTTTCGGTACCTGGTACACCCGAATCCCCCAAAGCACGTACAGTGCGTCAAGCCCCCCCCCGAAATCGACATGCGCACCTTCCCTTACTTGTCCATCCTGCCTTACGTGTCTCCCTCACTCCTCCCGTCTCGCGCGCCCGTGCTTTATCGTGCGTGCCCACGGCATGACCCAAGGAGCTTGATCATCTCTTCTTCCCCTCCCCCTGCCAGCCTCCCACACAGAACTCCCTTCACCCTCATCTTTTGATATCAACATCTTGCCAGCGAAAGTAGGACTTTGTTCCCTCCCCCAATTCCATTCGACACTCGACAGCATAAAGTGATCGGCAGCAGCACGTTGCTCTCTGGCCGCCGTCGCCCCATCTAGCCTTGTACGATTCGAACCCAGACCAAAAACGAGTCCGCCGTTAGAGCGACCTGCTCCGCCCCCATTAAAGCCGACTGAGCGAGACCAAAGCACCCACCCCCCCAACGTAAAAAACTAAGCGACGCCAATCCTCTCTTCTTTCCCCCCCTCGCTGAACAGGAAGAACCGGGATTTTTTCCTCTTTCACACGGATTCTGCTCGCGCAGCTATTTTGACGACGACGCCTACGACGACCCAGGCTGACCCTTTACATTGCGACACGAGTCTACATCATTTACCACGACGGCTCAACAAGCGACCGCGTTGCCTGCTGCCCAAAAAAATCTTTACCCTTGATCCCCCGTCAACCTTGCTCGGGTCCACACTCGCCCTCCTCCGCGACGCAGTCTCTCAGCTCACGGTCGAGTCTCATCGAGCAGCCGACGGCCCTTGGAGCCAGACGTCAGAACGGTTTTTGAGATTTGACGGGAGCACCTCGCGTGCAGTCAGGCCGAAAGCACATACCCGAATCCATCGAATCTCTCAGCCTGCGAAGCCCGTTTGGCCGCGACCTGCGCTGTCGAGCAGCCCCCTTTCCATAGCTGTGATCACTTCAAGGTAGGTTGAATCGCTTTCGCTGCATCTCTACTCTTCGACCACTCCCTCCGTCACCCGAGGCTACCGAGTTCGTCATGGGAACTCGCAAAAACCGTGGCCTCTCCGTCACAGCTTCCGCGCCCCCTCACACAGAAGGAGGACAGCTCATGTTCGGGCATGATGTCTAACCCGTGCTTGTTTCTGTTCATTATTCTCATCACGTTGATTTTATGGGTTTTGGCTGAACGATATTCATCGATCCTTCTATGATCAAGTTGCCCTTCAGTCTCTAACTGCTTTCCTAGCGTGTCGAAGTGTATCGTATCGGCAAACATCTACATCGCACTCCAGCAGCTTCCCCGCAACAGCCACACCTATTGGCATTGGGTTGCTTCTCACTCACGTCACACACGCCGCCAGTGCCCTATTCAAGCCCGCGGTCAAGCCCACGGCGAGGGACGTTCCTACCATGGCTGACCAACATGAGGTCGACCTCGACTCCATAATCGACAGACTTCTCGAGGTGCGAGGCAGCCGGCCCGGAAAACAGGTTCAGTTGCTTGAAGCCGAGATCCGATACTTGTGCACCAAAGCTCGCGAGATTTTCATCTCCCAGCCGATCCTCCTCGAGCTTGAGGCTCCTATCAAGGTAACTCACCCTGCTGCCGCGGCAGACCGTCTTTACGCCTGCCTTACACACAGGCCGCCTTTCCTGACTCTGACACATCGCCTCTTTAGATCTGTGGTGATATCCACGGCCAATACTATGATTTGCTGAGGCTTTTCGAATACGGTGGTTTCCCGCCCGAGGCCAACTACCTATTCCTTGGCGACTACGTCGACAGGGGCAAGCAGTCTCTGGAGACCATTTGCCTGCTGCTCGCCTACAAGATCAAGTATCCGGAAAACTTCTTCATTCTCCGCGGAAACCACGAGTGTGCCTCCATCAACCGCATCTACGGCTTCTACGACGAGTGCAAGCGCCGGTATAACATCAAGCTGTGGAAGACATTCACGGATTGCTTCAATTGCCTTCCCATTGCCGCAATCATCGACGAAAAGATCTTCACTATGCACGGTGGCTTGAGTCCAGATCTGAACTCGATGGAGCAGATCCGCCGCGTCATGCGACCTACTGATGTAAGTTTTGTTTATTCGCGATCGTCTGACATTGGGTCGACAATGCTGTCGTCTCCGGGGCCGTAATTCTCGTTTGCCAAGCGCGGCCGGCTAACTTGACGAAAGATCCCCGACTGCGGCCTGCTCTGCGATCTGCTTTGGTCGGATCCTGACAAAGACATTACGGGCTGGAGCGAGAACGACCGTGGCGTCTCCTTCACTTTTGGCCCTGACGTCGTGTCCCGATTCCTGCAAAAGCACGACATGGACCTCATCTGCCGTGCCCATCAGGTCGTCGAAGACGGTTACGAGTTCTTTTCTAAACGTCAGCTCGTGACCTTGTTTAGCGCACCCAACTACTGCGGAGAGTTCGACAATGCAGGCGCCATGATGAGCGTCGATGAGAGCTTGCTATGCTCTTTCCAGGTTTGCGCCCACCTTTTTCCCCTCGGTGCATCATCGATTTTGCTGACTCGTGTTCTCGCCGCGCAGATCCTCAAGCCCGCTGAGAAGAAACAAAAGTACGTGTACGGTGGTTTCGGGAGTGGAAGCAAACCAGTCACTCCCAAGAACAAATCCAAGCAGTAAAATGAAGGCGTTTTTACGAACATGATTGCTCTCTCTAGGTTCGGACGACGCTGAAGACGGATTCTCTTGACCTCACTCGGCCACTGTCGACTCTCTCTCCGTCACGACCACTTTGATCAAGACGTCGGACAACTGGTGCTCCACACGCTCATCGTCTCTTGTACTCTCCTCCTCTCCCTCAGAGCATTTCTCCCGCCGCTGCCTGGTCCGGCCATGAACACGTCGGGTTTGATGGATTCGGATGTGGGTATTTCTGTCGGGCCGCATATCCTGGCTTCAGAAGGGGCTAGCTGCTCGCCAGCAGAACCTGATTGTCTCTACTGCTTGGTTGCGAGCTTGATCATGAGGAATGGCTGTTGTCTTTTTTTTTTAAAGCTCATTGAAAAGAACAAAATAAAATACATGGGATTACAAATCGATATGCCCTGTTTTGTCCAACTATTGCTCAGAGGAATCCACTACGTCCATGTAATACAGCCACCATGACAATGCACATGACAAGACGAATGCTTGATAGGCCGGTCCTCTATCCCTCTATGAACCACAGTCTTTGCACTCACCAGCCTTGTCATCCCCTTGATCAGCCTTTTCTGTCGTCTTCTCCTCTTCACGCTTCACATCCCCCTTCGCATGTCGATCAACGTGGCCCAAGTCCCTCTCGGGATCAATAACATCGCGCACCCGCCTCTTCAGCTCCTTGACCTCCGGGAAGCCACCGTCGATCTTGCGATCCCAGATCGTAACCGTCGTCGTCGTCTCCGCAAGCAACGTGACGGTGAAGATTCCCCCCGTGCATGGCTGCAGTGCCACTTCGCCGAGAGATGTCCCGAACGTGGATAGCAGTTCCTGCGCGAACTGTTCCACCGTCAGGGCAAATACATTTAGCCAGGTATGCCGGGAGAGGGCGTGGAAGATCAACGTACGTAGGCGGCGCGGAGCATCCATTTGCATTGTGTGCAGTAGCGGATGGTGATGCGTGGGCGTGGTGAGTCCATGGTTTTTGGTTGTTGGGAAGATAGGTCAGACCACCCCGCAGCTGGTGATGTTCGGAGGAGGATGGGTAAAAGGCCGGTGGATACGTTCCGTATCAGGGCTCTCGTGGCGCCGTGGGAAAGTATCCAGATATGAAGGGAATTATGGTGAGGTTATATTGTAAGGAGTTTCCTACTTCGATGAAGACCATGGTCTTTACTAGATCAAGGCTAGCAAGGACGCTGGTGATCGAGGCAACTTTCTTGATTGCGTTTCTACGACAGCTTTCAATCACGAAGATATGGGTAAAAACCTCCCTGATGCGAGCGAGATTGAGGAAATGGGAGGCGGTACAGGGCATTCGATGTGCAAGATATCAAAGTAGAACAGACCTATAACAAAGAGAAAACGGGACGGGAATTAATACACGCTCCAGAGACGGTTTTCGTCATGGTCCTTTGTCCTCCGAACCGCTCCGAGCCTTTCCTCCCATCCTTTGCTTCCTTTCACCGCCGCCAACCTGCGGCCCGTGTCGGAACAGAAAACATCACGCGCCTGCCAATGAATAAACCCGAGACGAACTGACTCAACTTCCCATCTCGGACGAATACAACATGCTCCGGGGTGGCGACGCATTCCAGTATCGCAGAGCTGGAAATCGAGTCTTGCGCGCACCATCTACCAGTTTGAGTAGCTCCGCTCATGCTCCCATGTAGGGCATCATGAAGAGTTGCAATTGCGACTCTGTCCTTGACGGTGACCGCCAGGTCTTCCTGTGTCGTCGTTGGATATCGTGTTGACTTCAGTGCAAAAGGAATTGGTATAAACACATCGAGGGACAAATGGGTATGGTATGGTTTCTTGCTCCATCTGTCGCTTGAATCGTCGTCACACGTCGCTCGCATCCCCTGGACTAACCGGGGGGATCTTGAATATTTTTTGTCTTACATGACAACACAGCATCCGCCTGATTGTTGTGGTGCGTACGGATCTTCGCCTTTGGGTACCGCTCCCCATACAGATGGAACCATGTAGTCTCTCGTGCCGTTGCAGTACGCAATGATGCTGGGGTAGAGAGCAGTCAGCTTCACTGGTCAAAAATACCGCAAGTCAGACGCCGCGTTGCTAACCTTTTTGAGGCCGTGCTGACAGGGATTCGTTCACGCTCCAGATCCTCTCGCAGACGATTGTTAAGCTCTGTCAGTCTCCTGAGCTTCAGATCTGCCATGGACTGCTTCGTTTTCTTGAACTGCGACGGGTCTCCAACGTCGCGGGACGTGTACTGAGGCATTGGGACGGTGGGCGTCGTGCTGACGATGTGATATAGAGATCAGACGAGGGACGTTGTCAAAACAGGTGGTCTAGGAACCACCGGGTGCGGGAGATGGTGACGACGCGGATCGATCGAGTTATGATGAGCACTGCTGCACACAACAAGAGTTAGCAGTATGCCCTAGGGTCAGTGTTCGGCGTCGCAACCTGGAGGCAGTACGAAAGGGCGATCGAAGGGCGACAGTTCGGTTCAGGGTCGACGATCACGGGTCAAGCCGTCAGTCGAAGGCGCTGTGCAATTGGCGATGGCTTCGTTTGTTGTGCCTGATGTCGTCCGTGCTGACCACGTCGACAAAGCGCGACCTGCCTGCCCCCCTTATTTGTCCGCAGTCCAACTCGACGCAACCGACTGGGCAGAAGCCTCGAATAACAGAGACATCGCAATCCGAAAAGACAAATGGTAACTCACCGATGAAACTCGCCCTCGTAATTGCGCAACACGTCCCGTCAACAGCGCACAGGGGAGAAGAGAGTGAATGGGGCGACGGGCTCGAGGTAAGGAAATTGGCAGGTGGGTTATGAGCGAAAGGCAAAGACAAGGCGGGCCAGTCAAATTGAAAGAGGCAAGACGACGGGGGCTGGAAGGGAAGGCCCAATTTGACCCATCTCCTTGGAGCGCAAAGTACGCATTTTTTGTATATGACCCACATGACACTCTTTTCGAGTAGTGACATAGCTATCCACCAAAAATACCGCTGATCTGATGTTTCTTCAAAGAATTAGAGGGGTTGCTAGTACTTATACGATAAGCTAAAGTCCGTGAAAGAGTATGTATCTTAGATCACCACTTCTTCGATTGGTCAAGAGCTTTATCGATACAAAAAATGCGTACTTTGCGTTCCAAGGAGATGGGGCACAGTCGACAGGTACTGAGCATGTATTCTGGCGGCCTGTTGGGTAGGTTGATGGACAGAGCTAGGGGAGGGAGAGACTTGTCCAGTACGAAGGGCCCGTTCAGAGAGAAGGACCTCAGCCTTCCTCGCGAAAGGCGGATGACAATGTATTGCTGGGGTAGGCAGTACACTATTAGGAGAGTAATATGTCGGGGCTTCAAGGTTCCGTAGTTGCGCTGTCTACATGACAGTTACAGGGCGACCTAGTACTACCTTCGGTAAGGTGCTAGCCTCTATCGAAGAGCTGGAGCAACTGCGAAGTGGTCTCCCGTTGCGGGCGCCTACAAGTAGGGGTGGCTTGCGCGCCATCTCCCTCCATCGATCCCGCGGAGCTTTTGGCGGCCGCTCGGTGTTTGCAAGCACCAAACAAAAAACCCTTGTAGTGGTAACTGCCGCAGCAAGCTAGCTCAGCGGAAGCTAGGCCGCTGCTATAGAGCTTGTTCTGCTGCATGAACCGACGACTCGCTTGATCGCTTCCAACCCGTGAGTGTGTACTATTAGTATTACCCAGTGACAGCGAAAAGGTGCCGTCCACTCTGTGCAGAAGCGCCGCGATGCGACTCTGTTCGCAGCAGCACCCTGCACCTTGTACAGCAGCCAAAAACCTCACGGCTTCCTCCGCGCTTATCACGGGGAGACGCATGCCTACATATGTACTGCCATGCAATTACTCCGCTACATGGCCTGATATACACCGCAAGTTATCGCTTATGTAGAAAGTCTCAGTAGGGAGCTGCGCGTTGAACAGCAGATCCTTGCAGGGCACACAGCGTCGAAATTTGTGCTCTTTGCTCGACGCTTTTATCAGATATCATTACTTGCACAAGTACAGGATTTGTCTGCCTTCACTTCCTCGGTCCAGTCTCCCAACCTTCTTGTGCAGGTGTGTCCTGAAGAGTCGCAGCACCTTCTTTAATCTCCCGTGTCGATTTCGAGGTCGAGCTGCACTCCGTTTGAAATTCCATAATCGCCCAAAGATATCTGGTCTTTGAAAGGTCGTTCGCCCTGCCGCCGTAACATGATTTGACTGGGATCCCGTCCGATACGGGCTGCGACCATGATTTTGAATTGGCCAATCGTGTCCGATGACAAGCATGGTACCGCCGTCTTGCTTCCCAGTCGATCGTTGACGTTGACAATGATCATTTCCTCGCCTGCAGCTGCGGCTGAAGCTGGTTCCTTGGCCTTTTTTTTCTTAACAACGCTGTCGTGATCCCTCGAATCTCGGTCGCTCCGGCGCGGAGAACGTAGTCTGTCACGATGCTCATTTCGTGGTCGGTTTCTGTCGGGGGATCTGTCTCGAAAACCTCGTTGACGCTCTCGATCGTCGCGTCCGCGCTCTCTCTCATGCGCACGACTGCTATCTTTCCATCTGAAGCCGCCAGATTTAGGACGTGGAGGCCGACGTGCTGGCGATCTTGATCGAGACCTTCGCGACGTACTGTCCGACATGTTGAAACGTATGAAGCAACGCCGTTCGCTTCAATGTCGTCAGGTTGAAGTCGTTACGAGTTAGAAAGAGAGCATTTTCTGCTGAATCCTGCAGGAAGCGGAAGCTTGTGGAAGTTGCTACGTTCGTATGAACCTTGGAAGAGTCCTGCAAAGTACTCCGCACACAATCATCTAATAATTGTAGCAGTATGTTCAACCGCCCAAGGCTTCACCTGCATGGTCAGGTAGGTGGTGCCTTGCACTCGGTGATACACTGATACGGTGATACCTAACATCTATCTTAGGTCAGCAAGCGCACAAACACCGGCTTTTCGTAATTCCGTATGACGCCCGAGCTTCTGTTCCCATCCTGGATCAAAAATAAGGGCGCATGCTTGATGTATGTAAGCAAGTAATCAATCACGTGACCCGAAAATGTTCATCTAGCCCCTCTATGCTCGGATAGCGTCCACACACGAAATTGAAAATTCCCTCCGCCCGTGCATCGCCTCATATCCTCGAGTGCCTCGCGTCACCAATAGGCCTCGCACTCAGGTTCGCGACGGTTTCAAATCGCCTCGACATCTCCTTGATCTATTCAAGGAGAACTAGAGAGGATTTCGCCCAGCATGGTATGTCTGGAGCACGAAGCCGACTGCAATCCGAGTTGCATCTTCCCCTGGCTTTCGGCTCTCCTGGATTGCGATGATGCTAATCACGCCTATCATGTAGCCGCCTCCGCCGCACCAAAAACCCGAAAATGTCCTGAAGCGTGCCAACGAGCTCATTGGCGTTAACCAAAGCCCTGCGGCGCTGGTTCTTCTCCATGAGCACATCACCAGCAAGCGTTCTCGAAATGTCCCGATCGCGTCCCTGGAGCCGGTGATGCTCCTCTTGGTGGAGCTTTCAGTGGAACAGAAAAAAGGGAAGCTCGCCAAGGATGCCCTTTATCAGTACAAGAACATTTCGCAGAATACCAACGTTGGGACCATCGAGGTGTGTGGCGCTAATGGCCTTCCCAATTACCCTCGGAGTCTTTGCAGTATACTAATGTCCTTCAAGCTCGTCCTGAAAAAGTTCATCGAACTCGCCGTCGAGAAGGTTACTGCCGCGCAGCAGAAAGCTGATGAGGTTCAATCCAGCATCGAGGCGACGGCGGCGACGTCGAGCATCGATGATTTGGAGGCCACGGAGACGCCCGAGTCCATCCTCCTTGCCACCGTCTCCGGCGAACAGTCTCGTGATCGCACGGACCGAGCCATTGTTACGCCATGGCTGAAGTTCCTCTGGGAGGCATACCGCACTGTCTTGGACATCCTTCGCAACAATGCCCGGCTCGAGATTTTGTATCAAAGCACGGCTATGCAAGCTTTCGACTTCTGCCTCAAGTACACCAGAAAGACCGAGTTTCGAAGACTCTGTGAGCTGCTTCGCAATCACGTTACTACAGCGGCCAAGTACTCGTCTCAAATGCACGCCATCAACTTGAGCGACCCCGACACCCTCCAGCGCCACCTCGAGACGCGATTCCAGCAGCTCAATGTGGCCGTCGAACTCGAGCTCTGGCAAGAGGCTTTCCGAAGTGTCGAGGACATTCATACTCTTCTCAACCTCAGCAAGCGCCCCGCCAAGAACGTCATGATGGCCAACTATTACGAGAAGCTCACGCGCATTTTCCTCGTCGGTGAAAACTACTTGTTTCATGCCGCAGCTTGGTCCAGATATTGCAACTTGTTGCGCCAATCTGCCGCGCTCGTAGCCAGCGGGCAGGGGAAGAAGGCTGACAATCCCCCGGCATCCGATACAGACCTGACCAAAGTTGCATCTTTCGTTATCTTGTCAGCGCTTGCTATTCCTGTCATCAGCACCACCAGATCTCGCGGTGCCATGGTTGACTTTGACGAGAACAAAAAGAACAAGAACTCTCGTCTTACAAACCTCCTTGGCATGTCCCAAGCTCCGACTCGTAATAGGCTTTTCCGCGACGCCTTGTCCAAGTCGCTACTGCAGCGTGCTCGTCCCGAGATTCGCGATCTTTACAACATCTTGGAGGTGGACTTCCATCCTCTTTCAATCTGCCAAAAGATTTCTCCTATCCTTGTTAAGATCGGAGAAGATTCTGAAATGCAAAAATACATTCTCCCGCTTCAGCAAGTCATCCTCACTCGACTTTTCCAGCAGCTTTCCCAGGTTTACGAGACTGTTGACTTGGAATTTGTTGAAAGCCTCGCGCAGTTTCCCGAACCTTACCAAGTCACCCGCGCCACCATTGAGAAATTCATCATGAACGGCAACAAGAAGGGTGACCTGGCCATTCGCATGGATCATGCCACTGCGGCTCTGAGCTTCGACAACGACGTCTTCTCCTCATCCAAGGCCGGCCACAGTGGCTCCGCCGCAGGCTCTGCAGAGTCCGAGACGGGCACCGTGCAGCGTTTACAAAGCACACCCTCCGAGATTGTGCGATCTCAGCTCACTCGATTGGCTCGAGCTTTGTACACAACGTGCCATTACATCGACCCCAACTTGAACAAGGAACGTCTAATGGCTCGCAATGCTGCCCTACATCGGGCGAAGGACGGCGCCGATGCAGAGCATCTGGAAATTTTGAACAGGAAGGACATCATTCAACAACGCAAGGAGGAGGCTTCCAAACTGCAAGCTCAGCGAGAGCAAGAGAACATTCAGCAGAAGAAGAAGCGCGAGAGGGAACTCCAGGAGGCCGAAGACAAGCGACTCATTACCGAACAGAAAGAGCGCGAGGCAAAGCGACTTCAAGTCGAACGCGATCGAGTCCGCAAGGAGGAGCTCAAGAAGCAGATTGCGGATCTCAAGATGAGCGACAAGGCTTTGGACATTGACTTGGAGGACTTGGACAATCTTGACACGAACCGTCTTCGCGCGATGAAGCTTGCTCAGCTTGAACGGGAGAAGAATGATGTCAACGAGCGACTGCGCATCACAGGCAAACGATTCGATCATTTGGAGCGAGCCTTCCGTAAGGAGGAAGTGAAGAAGCTCAGCAATGATTATGCTCAACAGACGGAGCAAGATCGTAAGATATACGAGAAGGTCAAGGCCAAGACTCTTGAGGATGCGGAAGAAAAGCACAAGGAGAGCGTGGAGCTCAAGCACCGTCTCAGCCGCCTTGTCTCCTTCTATGAGTCTTTCAGGAAGTCGTTGCACGAGCGACGCAAGGACGAATTCGAGAAGCGCCGCCGTGATGCGGAACGTGAACTGGAGAGGCAAATTGCAGGCCGCAAAAAGGAAGTCCGTGACCGGAAGTTGCGAGAGAAGCGGGAGCGGGAAGAAAAGGAACAGGAGCTTCGGGAGGCCGAGGAACGCGCAGCGAAAGAAAAGGAAGAACGACGACTTCTTGAAGAAGCCAGAAAAGCCGAGCTCGCCAAACACAAGGAGCAGCGAGACAAGGAGAGGCAAGAGATGTTGGAGAAGGCAGCCTTGCAGCAACGCAGAGAGGAGGAAGCATTGGCTCGACGCAAGGCCGAGAGAGAACGCGGTCCACTCCCCATCAGAAACGAAACCCCCGAGGGTCGACGGCCACCTGTCATCGGCTCTGGCAACTGGCGAGCTGCTGAGGCGGCCAAGGCCGAATCGGCTCGCGCCAATCCATTGCCAGAGCGAACCGACTCGGCAGATCGGCCTTCTGATCGATCTTCTGATCGGCCTTCTGGCCCGCCTCGTTTGAACCTTGCTGGTTCCGGCAACAAGCCTAGCTGGCGAGACCGTGAGGCTGCTGCAAAGACGGCTGGCGCCGGAGCCGGTAGGCCAGACAGCGCATCAGCACCAGCGCCAAGACACTTGGGCGGCTCTGCTGGTCACCATCTGGAGCGTAGCGGCTCTGGTCGAGGTGAGGACGGTCGTACATCGTCTCCAGCACCGGCTGCGGAGACACTTCAGTCTTCCAGGGCTCCGGGCAAATGGGTGCCACCGCATCAAAGGAACAAGGCTTGAGGGGGGGGTTCCAGAGTGGCCTGTCAGATGGATTGGCCGAACCACATTGTGCAGTTGCAACGGCGTTTCGGGCACGGGGAGGGCAGGGCAAGATGTACTCTAGAACTCAGTACGTCTCAGTCCTGGGTCATGAGCGTATCGAATCCGACAGAATTGGCACTTTTGTGATGGAAGGGATAACCTGTGGTTGTATCGAAGAAGCAATTGGCCAGGGACGAGTACATGCGTCTGTGCAAAGCAAAAATCTATCACGAGTAGCTGGCATGAATGAAACATCGGCAACCCCTGTCAGGTGCACCCACGACCTCATGGACCTGGAGCCTCATGCCAGGCGACAGGAAGATGTTGAGATGAGGATCCGCCAACGTGTGGAGATGAGTAGCCGCTATAAGTAAACAGCTTAAGTAGCCGTAAGCCAACACGGCAGCCAAGGTCCAGTACGGCAGTCAATGGTGTAGACCAGCGCGCTCCCTAACTACAGCAAGGCGGCCTATGCTCTTCTTTCTGGCTTTCAGACTTGTCTAACACCTGCTTGCGGCGTACATCTCGCAATAGCCCGCCTCTCACGGCTAACAATTATGATGCGGCAGTGACTGGCATCATGGGTAATCCGCCGAAGAGAGAGTGTTCTAGGATGGAATCGGCAAGCTAACTGGCGAATATCTTATGATCGCCTCGTTCGAGAGGGACTATGAGTTCTGGCTTTGGAATCGACTTTGCCTGCCCCTGAGGTGACATAAGCGAAATAAGTATCATCATTTTCAACGTTTTATCCTAGATTCTGAACGGGAGGTAAGCCATGAACAACGGGTTGACAAGGGTCAATAGCAGAGTGGCTCCCCTTATCAAGTAATTCCACGATATTTTCCTAGCGTAGCGCAACTCAACCTCGGTCATTTGTTCCGATTCTTTCCATGGACCGCCTTACAAGCCTCGTCGCCGACACGAGTTCCGCACAATGGTGCCAAGCATTCTTCGTGCTCTCGGCCGGCGGAATCATGGCATTGCAGATGCTGCCGCACGACGTCCGGGCCCCGCTGTTCGAGTACGGCGCTCGACGACCAGCGACGCCAAACCCTGCACTGCTGACGAGGG
>JADHZA010000490.1:0-15404 GCA_018831705.1 Torrubiellomyces zombiae | reverse complement strand
GTCGCCTTGGAGACGCCGGTTCGATCGCGGCACGTGCAGTCGGGCAAGGAAAACGACGTGCTGACGCTGTCCACGGGCAGCCGAAGCGCCAAGGCCAAGGCACGCGACCTGCTGCAAGTCATTGCTCCCGACATTGCCCTGTACGAGAAGGAGAAGAAAAGACACAGCAAGAATGGAGCACCATGGGGCGGGAAACGGGCGGCCGACTTGGCAGACAAGGAGAAGGCGAAGCAGACAGCAAGTTCCAAGCACGAGGCTGAGGATGACGAGGAGGAGGAGGGCGACATCGATGTCAAGCGGCCGAGAAAGAAGGCCCGCCCATCTCTACCCGAAGTGGAGCTGAGATTGGTCGTGACTGGCTTCAAGCGCTGGGTTGGCGACAAGAACAAGGAGGACAAGGACAGGGTATGTTCAGTCAGAGCGCAGCGAAGCGAGCGAGGGACAATACTCCTCCAAAGGTCTTTTTATTTTTCGTCAACTGACTTGCATCTCCAGAGAAAACTCCGTGACCTAGGCATGCTCATCGTGCAAGAGGGCCACCACTGCGACTACCTGATCGCGCCGCAGATTTCAAGAACGGTCAAATTCCTGTGCAGCCTTGCGCGCGGCGTAACAATTTTATCCTCCGAGTTCCTAGAAGATGCCCTCGAACACGGCGAGGTGCCCGACGCAGACGACTACCACTTGCAGGACAAGGAGTCGGAGCAGCGATACGGGTTCAAGATTGAGCGATCGGTAGCGCGCGCCAGGGCCAACCGCGGCCGTCTGCTGCAGGGCATCCCGATCTACTGCACGGAGAGCATCCGCAACGGCCCGGCCAGCTACCAGACGATTGCCGAGGCCAACGGCGCCATCTTCAAGCTGTACAGGGCGCGCAGCGGGACGACGATCAAGCCGACGACGGCCGAGGAGGACGGGCACGCGGCCCCGGATCCCGTCTACCTGCTGTCCGGGACGACGGAGCAGGAGCAGCAGATGTGGCCGCGGTTCCGCGAGATGGCGCACAAGGGCCACATGGAGCCGCGCATCGTGTCGGCGGACTGGCTGGTGGAGGTGGTGATGGCGCAGCAGGTGCACTTTGATGCCAAGTATCTGGTCGAGGGCAGTCACGAGTAGCTGCTGCGTTTGCTCTGATGAAATCCGTATCTCTTCGCTCATGGCTTCAGGGCCAGGTTGTCGACATCGTGTAGTCCATAGACAGGGTATTCAGAAAAACTTCACGCCAAGAGAATCATCCGAGCCAAAGATCTGCGCCCTCCCCTTTTTCACCAGCACATTCAGCGCCTTGAGCAGCACCTCTCTATCCAAGCCGTGCAACTCTATCCTCCATCAGTCACACATCACTCAACCCAACAGTAGAACATGACACAAAATAACTCACCAGCACTCGTCCCCTCCCCCTCCGTGATCTCATACACCGTCAGCACACTCCCCCGTAGTCCCAAGCCATCGACATACTCCTCCACCAGACGCGCCCACTCCTCCACGCCGCGCCAGTAGACAAACACCTCGTCGCTGCTGATGCGCTCCGCCTGGCCCGCGCGACACATGGACTCAAACACGGCGCGGATGTCGGCGTCGAGCAGCCGGCGTGACAGTCGTGTGTTGTGGAAGACGGCGCTCGACACGGAGAGTCGGAACAGTCGCTCGTGCCGGGCGTATTGCACTAGCAGACTGCTCCATTTGACGAGCTGGGCGTGGTGCGTTGTCGGGTTGGGCTGGTGCGTGAAGAACGGCGGGAAGTGGTATTCGCGTGGGAAGGGGAAGGACATGTTGTGTGATGTTTGTTCGTGGGTGTTTTTTCATGAGGCTTCTCTTGTGAATGGTTGCGCGTCACTACCAAAGGGAAAAGTGGGTGTGTGTCCTACCCTGTACTAAGTCACACCACGGCGACGTAAAAGAGCCAGAGGTGGAGGTGAGGCGGAAACACTATTACGAAACCATGTCTGTTCCAACTTGGTTCCAGAGATGTGATCTTTGTATATTGAGAGTGGTACCCAATGCGCTGAGGTGTCTAGCCGTCCAGATTCTGTCCTACCGGGCAGCAGGCTACGATCTAGTCATCTTTTCGAAACACGCCCATGATCCCGACCTCTGAGTACACAGTACAATCCCATGACCGCGAGCGACCTACATAAGCCCGGCTTGCTACGACATGGCGGTGAGTCTGACTGTCGTAGGACGAGACTCAGCAGCGGGAGACGCCCGATTCGTCCGGAAGCCTTGCAGCACACGCCCCGACGTGGCACAGCGTAACGTATCAATCAATCTTGTCATGATTCAGGCTACGTCCTATGCGTGGTCTTGTGTGACCAGGTATCTTACGCTGCATACAGGTCGGGACTTGCTTCCCTCTCGCCGGGATTGATCCACATGGCAATATCTTGAATCACCTACAATTCTCGAGACGGGAATGGTGCGTGCACCGCGCAATGTACACCATGTCTGTCACGTAAAACATCATGAGTTCACTACAACAGTCATGGAAACGTCTAGATTCGTCACTACTCGACACATACGCGCTGGGAGACGGCCTCGCTCCCCATGATATGGTAGCAGCACCTGCAATCTCGTTTACAAAACGTAAAAAAAAAGGACATGTAAAATATCCCGACCCGAGTCGGAATGCAAAAGAACACAGACGTGGTGCAACCAAGTCTGTCCTTTTGTTTTCTCTAATCCATCGTAAACCATGAGACACAAAACGCTGAGATGGGTAGCAAATCGTCCAGGATGAGCAGAGATCAAAAACCCAAGTGGAGTATCATGGCGGCTCGAATTCAGATCCCCCCCAAACGCCTTCAGCCTCCTCAGGCCTCTGCCTCGCTCAGGCTGCCGTATCCCGTGTCCAGTTCCATGCCGACCAGACTCTTGGTCACCGCCAGACATGCCTCCACCACGTCCTCGCGTAGCTTGGCATCGACGCCGCAGCCGTCGGCGTGGTGGCCCCCGATCCACAGACGGAGAATCACCGCCAGTCGCTCCAGCTCAAAGTCCATCCCCTTCGCCGTCTTGTTGACCTTGACCGAGAGCTCCATCACCTTCATCGCGGCCGTGAATCCTAGCAGCGTCATCTCCGCCGTCGTCCCTGGATGCATCTGCCGGTTGATCCGACGGAATCGCTGAATCACCGCGTCCTTGTCGCCCGAGCCCTCGGCGTGGGCAATGAACAGCGCACAGTTCAGTGCCACGTCAAAGTCCGCTCGGAACTGTCTGGGACCCGATATGAAGAGCTGCGGGTACTCGGCCCATTGGCTCGGCAGGTCGCCCGACTTGACCGCTTTGAGCACGGCCGCGATGTGCTTACCACGACCCTTGCCGCACAGGATCGCCCTGGCCAGGAGGGCCCGCATCTGGGCCGTCGACCCGTCGGGAGACACTTGCAACGCCATGTCGATCGCTGCGTCCATCTCCGCCGGGTCCGACGCCGCCTTCTTGTCTAGACAAGTCTTGAGCACCTGGCAGAGCATCTCCGTCGACCGCCAGGCGGCCACTGCATCCATGGGCGAGCTGACGGCCGTGTCGTCCACCACGCTGTCGAGGGAGTCGACGGGTGCCGCAACCTTGAACCTCGTCTCCCTGTTGAAAGCCAAGTTCTGTGCGCGCTGCAAGACGTTGGGGCTCAAAACGACGTCGCACTCCTGCTCCACGAGGCTCGCCAGGTGCTCCGGCAGCTCGTCCCCGTGAACGGCACCCGAGTCGGCCCGTTGCTGATCGAACCGGTGCAGCTGACGCGCCTTGTTCCAGCACGTACGAGCCAGCTCCGCGGCGACGGCGTTGATTGGCGTCTGCAGCACCCTGCTTCGAGTCAGGTCCCAGAGCAGGATCCGTACGTGCAGAGCCCGGAGCATCAGCCTCGTCGGCGTGTCGGGGAGCGTCCACGAGGCGAGCAGGGTCAGCGTGAGCCGTCTTTTGCACACGTCGACGTCGCCGCCCGCGAGCTGCGAGTCCAGCGCGATGGTCCACGCCTTGATTCGCGCAAGCTCCTGTTCCTCCGTCAGGCCCGTCATCATCTGATATCCGTGCACGCCGATGACGTTGCGCATGCTGAGCTTGACCGCCTTGAGCCCCAAAGCGGCTGCCTCGAGAAGGAAGTTGTGGCGAGGCACCCACACGGTCTGGATGGCAGTCAGCCACGCCTGCCGACGCACGTAGATGGACGAGGCGAGCGACGGGGCCGCCCGCAGCCGCCCGGCCTGCTGCGCTTTTGTCCCACCCGACGAGGGCTTGAAGAGCGACGGCACAAAGATCCACAAAAAGGTACCCAGGAGACATAGCAGCTTCAGGGAGCTGTGGGCGTGGTAGCCCATGACGTTGACGTCGAGGCCCGAGGCGACGTGGCGGAGCAGGCCGATGGGCAAGGCGAAAAGCCCGCGGCCCTGTGGCCTGTCGTTGCTCGTCTCTGATTCGGAGCAGGCTTCCATGATCATCAGGGCCCCGAGCGTGCCGACCATCAGCTTCCCGAGGTATCCGCCATTGTTCAGCCGCCCGTTCGATCCCGGCTGCGCCTGGTGCTGCTGCTGGATCCGCTGCTGCTGAAGTAGAACCATGTTGTCCCCGGGCTGGTACGGCTGCTGAGGTACGGGGTACGGCTGGCCGACGGCTCTCTGCGCGGAGAGGATCCGCTTCATGTCCTTGGGGACCTGTATCAGGCCAGCCGTAACGGCGTCCCCGCTCTGGGACGGCCCTACCGAAGAGGCCGAGATCTGTGATGGGTTGTCGATGGAAAATTGTATCGGGGTCGGTAGAGGGGCCATGGACTGCATGGAGCCGTTCATGGCCGTCGTCATGGCGAGCTTCTCGTAGGCTTGGAGCTTGCTCTTCATGCTGTCGTTGTCTTCTTCGAGACGTCTGTTTCGTTTCTCCAAATGCTGGATATACTCTGTCGCTTTGCTCAAGACCTGCCAAATTCATGTCAGCAGTTGATACCTCCCGTACTTGGAGATGAGGACTGCAAGTTACCGTAGCCTTGTTGAGTTTGTGTGCAGGGGTGAGGCCATGAAGCTCTTCTCGATCCCCTGTCGTGTCTTCGCCCCGAGCACTCTTGGACATGATCCTCAGGCTGGGAACGCTGTCACGCAGGGCCGCTATCTTGTCATTGATGTTTGTCCTGTATCGCTTTTCAATCATGTTGTGGGCCGTCTTCTTGACGGGCTTGTCGTCATCGTCGACCTCGTCGTCTTCGGACTCGGTCGAGACTTTGCGCTTCTTCTTGTCCTGTCTGGACGTCTTTGACTCTCCGGGCGACAGCACCGTGGCCAGCCTCGTCTCGCTGTCGGCCGACTGGGGGCTGTAAGAGCTCTTTGGGGAGTCGGGTCTCGGATCGGCAGGCATGGGAGGATCCCCCAGCCTCTGCCGGTAGATTTGTTCGATGGCAGAGGCTGATTGCAGGTCAAGATCGGCGGTATTTTCCCGCCCCGACTGGCTGTCGCCCAAGGATCCACGCATGTCTTGATAGACGTTTGCGGCGGGATGAGCCGTCGACGACGGAAACCCATCGAACCCGAAAGCGTCGAGGTTCTGGTCAAACATGGCGAGCGGCCAGGACTGGGCGGCGGAATCCACATTGTTCGGTGCGGTGGTGGCAGAGCTTAGGTCAAAATTTTCGTATGAAGGACTGGTGCGGTATGTCCAAGTAGAGGAAGGGTCGAAGAAGGCCTGGGAAGTGGTGTCGGGTCGAATGTTGGATGGATTCGAATTTCCATCAAGAGCAGCAGATCCCGAGCGAGAGCCATCGGCGTTGAAGACCAAGCCAGATTCGTCGAGCCCAAAGGGACTCATGGAAGCCTTGTCTGCCATCTAGAGGCGGCCAAGGTCCCGGGATGGAACCCTCTCGCGTGAGAGTTGCGTAAAGGAAAACAGCGTCAATGTCCAAGCCTTCTCGCACCAATATTCAAGCAAGTTTGAAGTTGTGCGTTTCTCGTTCCCGACGCCCCTCCTCCAATGGCCCTCTCCAAGGGTTCAGCTGAAAGATATGTATGTTTGCCCCAAATCGAAGGATGGATAAAGAGCCATCCGACAATCAGGCGTGATGGGAACCAAGTGTCGAGCCCCGAGCACCTATGAATGGGGAGTGAATGTTTGTCACGATGAGCAGGGCCAGGCCTAAAAGCCCGAGGGACAGGGCGAGGAGATCGACGAGTGACACGTGTAGTCGTCGAGCGAGCTGCCGAAAGATGGGTCCGTCACCCTTCCTCTTGGACCGCTATTGTCGAAAGTGAGCGGTCCATCCAAACAATGGCCAAGGATACCGGAAAGACGATGTTGATGCCAACGTCCCGCGCGAGCGAACCAAGTAGGGAGAGGTGAGGGGTGACGAGTGGTTGGTCGCAAGAGTGTGTTTGTCTGTCTGATTGATTGTGCCGGTGGATGGCGGCAGCGAGAGGTGTCAGCAACTGTGATGGCCGACGTGTGTAAGTTAGCCTTGACTTTGAATTTCTTCAACGGGTGACGAGCTCAGAAGGTTTGAGCCAACAATCCACGTGGACCGGGGAGGGTAGGGTATGTTACTTTGGGATTTGCTGTCGTGGTGGGCTGTTGGCGGGCAAAGAAGGAGAGTCACAGAGAAGAGGTCGGGATTTGAGTTGCGTAGCGGGACATGCCGGAGGAGCATACTACTAGTACTAGTAGACTAGGTAGTAGCAATACATAGTCGAACGGGTACCACCCAGTAGCGTGCCACGAGTGGGTAGCACACACATATCTGTGCTAGTAGTATCAAATACCTGTCATACCTGTGGCATTAGTACTAAAAGTATATAGCAGTGGAGGAGGGTGGGGTGCCAAAGGGGGAGAAGGGGGAAGAAGAAGAAGGCAGGGGCCGAACATCATACGATTGAATTCAAGTGTACTATCCGTGCTGCAGAATACGTGTGGAGTACATGTACAGGTAGCACGCATGTACTATCTGTAAAGTACTATCTGTGCTACTACTCTGTGCCACGGGGATGCTTGCACAGGGAATAACAAGCAAGTTTGCGCCAAACCTGGCTGTACTTGCTATTCATGCAGTCAGCTTTATTTGTTTTTTAATAATGATTTATTGGTGATGAGCCACGTGTAGTTGTACACAGATGCTTCAATGCTATTCATGTACATAGACTTTATGGTTGCGGAACTGGCCCGAGCTAAATTCCCCTGATCAAAGTTGTAGCACGGGCAAAAGTGGGTGCGCGGATCGAGTGACCAGTACGGAGCAGTACAATACTAGTACGGTCAATATCACAATAGGTACTCTGTAGCGGTTAGATTGTGCTGTCTCTCCGGTTGAATAAAATACCGTAGATTCATACCATGGACGAGTATCCAGCCTGATGCCCCCGAGGCTACCGAGTACATAATCGACATATCACATCTCTAGCAACGTATCCGTACAAGCCACTCTTGATACACTTCTTATCCCTGGCCTTCAGTTAATTGATGAATGATCAAGCATGTCACCATCACCCGTTTCTTCGGGGGTCGCCCTGTTTTGCCCGTCACACAGCGTTGCGCACAGCAAGCCACGCCACGCGTCGCAAGGGATCGATTGAACTCTCTGCAGATAGTGGAGCAACATATTGGTCTCGTACGCACAGATACAAGTACAAGTAAGCGCCAAGCCTGGCGCTCCTATAAAGTAAGATCGAGACTGGTTCTAAATACCAACAGCTGAACATGACTCTACAGCACTCGCCGGGATCAATGAATCTCGTCACGGCTTGCTGGGAGCTCGACCTGCCGACTTGTCTCATACGCCGGACCCCTAGGAAACGGAAATTCGCTCGCCTCGCTCTGAAGCTCCGATGCCGTCACCCCCATGTTGCCGCTCGCCCGTCACCCTTCGGTGATTCGACAACTTGTCTGGCCAGCCAGCCTTCCAGAAGGCCGCGTCTTCCATTCCCGAGACGCCCAACCAACCAGCAATATCCTTCCGCATCCACCACGCTGCCCGGAGAGCATCGCGGTGCTGTGGGAGAAGCTGCCGTGGCGCCAGGGATGCCACGGACCCTGAACGGCGGCACGAGCACGCCCGCCGACTGGAGGACGATACGGCGCCGACAGCATGGCATTGAGCAGATAGAGGCCGACGTCAAACACGCTTCGGCACCCGACAAGCTCGGATGCCCAACCGAGAATGCGAGGGTCCACGCTTCCTAGTTCAGGTCCACCTTGTCCGTGAAGATTGGGTCCCGTCACCGGCCGCTGGTCCGAATTGTCTAAGCTCGCTTTCCACCGCTTACAGGTCCTGCATCGTGTCGTCATCCTCCCTACCCTTTGCGCACGCCTATACAGTGCATGTTTCTCGTCACATCCGTACATTGCAACGTCTAATCGCGCGGTGGCAACCGTCTTTGTCAACAGGCATCATATTGGAGGGCCAGGGCCGGGAGCCGCGTCATGGATGACATGATACTCGAGGTGGTGACATCGTGGGGACACTCTGCATCGCCTCTGCCGATAGTGACTGCAAAGCCTTGGACGCGTAGATAATCTGTGGATGTTTTTCCTCTGTGCGGTTTCAGCTCTGTGCGTTGACGTTCGAGTCGTCGGTTCTGAGATGAGAAGGAAATCATAGATAAAAAACCGTTTCAAGGACCGACTCCCGATACATTCGCATTTCTGTTTGAGAATACGAACACCAAATTCATGATTACGCCTAGTTTCAATTTCCAAGTAGAGTCAGCCTGGTCTCTACCTCCTGGGTGGATGTGGCCCATTCTGCTGTCGTGCTGCCACGCCGAAGAGCCGGAAGCACAAGGAGAGGATAAACACACTTCTACGAGGTGCTTTGTCTACCCGACCCGTTGTCATTACCCTCCGGCGGCAGCAAATGATGAAGTCTCTGATCCTAATCCTCCCTAGCAGCCCTTGGGGCTGCTGCGACCCTCGATTATTCTCATTTTGTAAGCAGCTGCTGACAGATAGTTGAATTCCTGCTAACAAGGACGTTTTGCACCGTGACTTACTTGATCTGATGAAGGAAATAAGTCGTACTATCCAACTATCGCTGTAGTGTCGTGTACATGACAGAAAGAAAGCGACTCTCCCCAGAGACCCGGTCCGGAGCCAAGAGTGAACGAATCTTGAAAGAGTAGAAGAAAGAAACACAGCTACAAGGGGGGTTGAACAGCCGGAAGACGATCAGAGCCACCGTCTGCCTCCACAAGACAAACTCGTTGTTTCTAAACAGAGCAATGTAGTAACAGTAAAATCACACATCAGAGTATCAAAAGATTGCACCAGGCTCGGTCCCGACCGAGATGAATTGCACATGCATTTACCAAATCTCATCAGAACTCTTCACCATCTCCACCGTCGGCGTCTTGGGCACCATCCTCCTCATCCTCTTCCGATCCTCCTTGGTCACCAGCGACGGCGTCACCGGCACAAGCGGTGTAAACGGCTGATACGGCGAATAGGGCACCGCGCCAGCCGTTCCCGGCGTCCTTCCCGGCGTCCTCCCCGGCGTCATCGGCCCCTTCCTCTCAAACACCGTCTGCCTCGTCGTCCGAGCGATGGTGTTGGGCGAGGTGAGCGGCTGCTCGTACGCACGCAGGGGCAGATTACCGCCTGTACGAACCGCGGAGGGGGCATTTGGCCGAAGGAAGCCAGGCGATTTAGGCGTTGCTGGGAGCGTGAAGCGGACGCCCGGCTTCGGGGAGGATGGCAGGCCGACGAGGGGCGATTGCGAGTGATCCGAGACGGAGGACTCCGGGTCCGCTTCGGATGGGGCGCGTGAAGTCGTTTTGCTGGGCGGTCCGAGCTGCGAGCTGATGCGCTGGTCGATGCTCTGGATGCTTTCGGGAGAGAGGTCGTGGACGCTGATGCTGGGTCGGGACCTGGTGCTCAGGCGAGTCTGCTCGTTGGGGACCGGGGGAGGGGGTGGTGGTGCGTAGAGTCTCGGCGACATGGGCTTCATCTCCTGCGTGTCTAGCTTGGGAAACGTGCTGGATACGGGAGTCATGATGGGAGCGGAGATGTCCATGCCCTTGATGGACTTTTTCCGCGGCGAGCGAAGGGCAGAGAAGAAGGACGAGGCCCTCGACTGCGTCTTGCTTTCATTCTGAGCGCCCAAGTCCAGCACGGCTGGCTTTGCCTTTTCTTTCTGGGGAGACTTGCTCTGGAGCGTGGAGGAGCGCAGGCTGGACCTGGAAACGACGGGAGGATCGTACTCGACGCCCCGCTGCTTGGCGTCCTCCTGCTCCATGACGTGTTTGTACATGTCTTCCAGCTGGTTCTGAGCCATCTCTCTATCCGAGGCGACGACCTGTGGGTCCACAAAGGGGTCGACTCCTGGGGCGCTGCGGACGGAAATGGGCGAAGACTGACGGTGAGGCGCGGGGCCTGCGTTGGTAAACTCCGTCTTCAGGGGCGAAGGGTACGAATAGTTGGGCACAAAGTCTCTTTGCACCTGGAAGCCCTGAATCTTGTCTATGGGCGAGTCTGTCCCGTACAGATCCTTGTCCTCGAATTCGAGCCCGTCTCTTCCGGCCTGGATGCGTTCCCGGCGTTTCTTGGCGAGCGACAGGAGTACGATGGCGACCAGCACCAATGACACGCCGTATGCAGCGACGATGCCGCCAATCTGGGCCGGGAGATAGGATGGATCGCGCAAGGCGGTGGCAGACAGTGGCGGTCCGTCCTTTGGTTCCGGCGCCGGGCCCCAGTCGATGTTCAGAGGATTGCTTCCTCTCTTGCTTGAGTGTAGAGAGGCTGCGTTCACCGGAGCAATGGAGGAGAGAAGCGAAGTTGTCAAGATGTTGAGTAGAAGAGAAGCCTTCCTCAGCATGATGGAGTTGACAACGGCTCACCCATTTGAAGGGACGATGATGTGGTCGGTGGAACGGCGACCGTATGAACAAGATCAGCCTCGTGAGGATGATTCGAAGACTTGACGAGCAGGATGGGGGAGGAGAGATGGGAGATGGTATGGGATATCGCAGTGCTGACGAAAGCTGCATGTGGCAGTGGATGCTGGCGATGGAAGCGGCCAAGACATTTGTGCTGGGGGAGCGTTGGCCCCCTCACTGGCACGGCCGGATTCGGGGGACGACATGGTTGGCTGCAGCTGCATTGAGGGCGCTTCTTCAACTGTCGTGTCTGTGGTGATGGAGGGCTGGTCAGTCACATCGGTCTAGAGTGAACGAACAAAGGCCGAGAGGGTGACGGCGGCCCGTGGTTGGATGGGACTGCGGTGATGACAGGGGTTGCTAAGCGCCGGGCGGGAAGCGGTGCCGTGAGTGGCTGGCTTGGTGGACGGCACATGCAGCGCTACCCAGGGGTCCTGGGCCGGTGACTGGTCGGCAGGATGGGGGGAGAAACAGGTGGCAGGGTCCGATGCCTTTGCTGGGTGTTCCGTTTGCATAAGGATCACAGGGAAGGACACCGAGTTCCATCAGCATGCTGTAAAACAATTGCCGACCTTGAGCTGTGATGTTGTAACCCTAACCCTAAGGTAGCTTACAGGTAGGCGTCCCCGCCCTAGGTACCACTAAGGCATACATACACCTAGTGGTACCTAGGGCGGGGACACCTTTGACGACATAATTGATGAATTGAATTACAGGGTCCTCCTTCAAGATAAGATTGGGGGGCTGGCCCAACGGCTAGCGCATCTGATTCCGGTGTTGCTGGAATCTCCAGAAGGCTACCCGTTTTTGCTGCAGCCTTTCCGGAAAAGGAGGCAAGAAATAAGAACTGTAACCGTCCATTGGTTATTAAGAGGTTTCTTGACCGTTACCAAAAAAGTAGCATTGAATTGATCCGGGCGGGCGGGGACGCAATCACCTGACTGCGCGCTCAGGGCACGCCTATGATCCTCCAGCCGCTCCTGTGCCGCGTGTCAACCCAGCTCGTCATGAGCCGTGCGTACGTGCAGCAACATTCGCCGCCTCTGTGAACGCACGATGCAATAATCGACTACCTTGCTCTTGGCAAGCTGATCGGTAATATGGATTCTCAACGATCAGTGGCTGTGTCACATCACAGCACAAGCCCCTACGCGGCCAGGCCACGTAATCTTACATCTCGCTTCAATGTTGACTACAGGCCGTATTTGAATGCTCCCGGCCCCTCCAACTTTCCTGTTCCTTTGCTACCTTATCCGGCCCAAAGCAAAAATGCCTACCAGTCTCCTTATCCCGCGGTGCGAGCAGGATCCTGTGCACCCCAATCACCCTCCACCACAGGAAAAGCCTCTCAGGATCCAGATAGCCGGTCTGAACAAGATCATTGACCAACTGTTCGACGATGGCACGCAAATGCCATCCCAAGACCACCCAGTGACATCCGCGGTCGATTTTGATAAGGCAGGGCTGCGATTTGCCGAGATGGCGTTCAAACTGCTTTACGGCCGAGACGTGGACCCGAAGGACCCATCTGACTTCGTCCCGCGTTACCAATACAATACATTCTACGGAAAGCGTGGCGAGGTTCAGCCGTGGGAGCATGTGTGCGTTGAGTGACTCGATACTGCGAATGATTCGCGACGCTAACGTAACAAACGGGTAGCGTTGACGGATATGGTATCACCTTCGATCACCTTGTCCCGGATGACGACAATGACCCCGAGACACTTATGATGAACCTCTGCGACCCTTCTGACCCCCAAGTAGCCCCATACTTCAAGTTGGATCTAGATCGATACAATACTGGCACGGAGTCGACTGCGCTGCTCGTCCCACGATGCTGTCAGTTGAGACGGGGAACTACTGACCGCAAGGGGATCAATGAACAAGTGATGGAAGCCAGAGGACTTCTGCCGGTGCAGTTCGGTGAAGCGGCTATGGGTACGTAGTAAACATTTGTATCTACCTGTAGTAGTGTATCGCGTCAGAGATTCCAATCCGCGGAAAGGATACCATATTCTCGGGTTACATCTTCTGCTTCCCACAGAAGAACCGGGTGTGGAACGCCAGAAACCGCCGTCATTTCCACAAAACATTCTGATGGTAGGATCACTTCGGCTGAGGAAGACGATAGATGCTGAGGGGGCGTGTTCGAGTTTTTCCTCAGCGCCGGCCGAAACAGGGGCCACTGGCAAATACAATTGAAGTCCAAGATGGCGCAAGCATGGCTGGGTGCCACCTCAGTGACAAGAGAAACGCCCACCCACGTATAAATCCTGCTTGATAAAATATTCTAGTCTCTTGAATAGTATAAGATTTATTATGCGAAATAGCTGCTGTAGGAGGTCAGTCGATACCAAAAAGGTAGCAATAAATTGATCTGGGCGGGCGGGGAGGCAATCACCTGACTGCGCGCTCAGGACGCGCCGATCCTATTTGATCTTCCAGCCGCTCCCGTGGCGCGTGTCAACCCAGCGTGTCACGGCCGTGCATACGTGCGGCAACATTCGCCGCCTCTGTGAACGCACGATGCAATAATCAACTGCCTTGCTTTTGGCAAGCTGACAGCTGTTTCATCTCACTGGCCATTACAACCATCAAACTTCCACCTCTCCTGCTTTGCTGTGTCGCGGTTGCGTGAGGAGGCGCCTACGCGACCACCATGGCCGATGTCGAATCCAGACCCCCTCTTTTGGGATCCTTGAATGCCGCACAATGCCGTGCTGTCACATCAGAAGCGCCGACTCTTGCTATACTGGCTGGACCGGGCAGCGGGAAAACCCACACGCTGACCTCCCGTGTCGTATGGCTTGTCCAACACGGGGGTCTTGATCCTGCCAACATCATTGTCGCCACCTTCACAGTCAAGGCCGCGCGAGAGATGAAGGTACGCATAGGCAAGCTACTGGGCGAAGAGTGCGAACGAAGAATCATCTTGGGCACCTTTCACTCCATTGCAAGGCGCTACCTGGCGACCTATGGCAGACGCATCGGCTTGCGACCCAACTTCGGCATCGCTGACGACAGCGACTCGCGGGCTATCATCCAACGCATATGTAAGAGATTTGATCTGGCCCTGGATCCCGTCTCTGCAAAATCGTGGATCAGCAAGAAGAAGGCCAAGGGCGTGATATCGACACCCGACCCCAGTCAGCGCAAGAAGAAGCCCCCGGAAAACCCTGCCCTGAACATTTGCTTCCGAGAATACCAGGACCAGTTGGCTAGATCGAACCTGCTGGACTACGATGACTTGCTGGTCAAAGGCGTCGAGCTTTTGGAGTGCCATCCATCCTGCGTGCTCAATGTCCAGGCCGTGCTCATCGACGAGTATCAAGACACCAATGGCATTCAGTACGACCTGATGAAGCTCTTTGCGCAGGCCCGAAGACGCATCACCATAGTGGGAGATCCAGACCAAAGCATATATGGTTGGCGTTCGGCCGAGATCAAAAATCTGTACAGGTTCCTGCGCGACTTTCCAAACACGGAAGAGGTCTCTCTGGAAGAGAACTATCGATCCTCGCAGTCTATTGTTGATTTTGCCCTCGACATCATTCAGCAAGATGAGAAACGCTACCAGAAGATCCTGCTGCCTGTTCATACTAAAGGTACAAAGCCGGTTCTGAGACGACTGAGAAGCGCAGCAGGAGAAGGGGAGTGGATTGTTTCCGAGCTCAAGAGGGCAGTGGTCTGTCTCGGAGGGATGCTCAAGAACGAAGATGTGGCCATACTACTGCGATCCGCATCACTTTCGAGGCACATCGAATCCTCTCTAGGCAAGGCCGGCATACCTTACCGCATGATGGGTGGACTCAAGTTTTACGAAAGAAAAGAGGTCAAGATCTTGCTCGACTATCTTCGTCTGATCTACCAACCCGATAACAACGACGCCCTCGCCAGGATCATCAACGTTCCAAGACGAGGCGTTGGCGAAGTGACAGTCAAATCCCTGCTGGAGGAAGCGGAACAAGCTCATGTCAGCGCGTGGTCGCTTCTTTTGCAACATTGCCAGGGCGGCAGACGAGCGAAAACAAAGATCCGACCTCAGATGGAAAACAAGCTCAAGTCAGGACTGCTCAAGATCATCTCGAGCCTTCGTACCAAAGCTTTCGAGATGACGGAGAGCAGCCCCTTCACTCTGGTCAACCTGGTGGAGCAGCTCATTAGTCAGTTACAGTTCAAGAACTTCCTCGAGGCCGAATACCCCGAGGACCACGAACAGCGATGGGCGAATGTGCAGGAGCTGGTCAACTTGGCCGGCGACTTCGTGCGCGACTTTGGACAGCCTGACGAAGATGCTCTGCCCGAGATCGAAAACGTCGAGCAAGCCAAGGACGACGATGTTCTGGGTAGATTCCTCGCAAACGTAGCACTCGCCTCGGACGCGCAAACAGGCGAAGGCGGGCAAGACCAGTCGTCCTATGTGACGATATCGACCATTCACGCGGCCAAGGGCTTGGAATGGCCCATCGTCTTCGTGCCCTCCGTCTACAACGGATCCATCCCCCATTCTCGAGCCGAAGACACCGACGAAGAGAGGAGGCTGCTCTACGTCGCCATGACCAGGGCCCAGGC
>JADHZA010000489.1:0-15410 GCA_018831705.1 Torrubiellomyces zombiae | reverse complement strand
GCGGAGGCGATCAATCACTTGCATCACCCGAGAGATGATTGAACCCCGTATTGCAGTTCTCGTCCCTTTTTTGCGACGTGTTACTGTGAAGCAGCACTACGTACATACGGAGTACACCTCAAGCTTTTCGGAGCTCGCGAAACATGACCGCGCTGAGCTGGCCTTGGCATCTCCGCCACTTACAAGGCTTCTTGGGTGCCGTGGCCGCCCACCATTAGCGGCCCGAGGCTTCGATTAGGGTTCTACGCGAAGGTCAGCTCAGCGTGTCTGGTTGCACAAGTGCAACCCGTTTCTGCATGGATCGCGTACCAGTCAGTACCTGCAGCGACTAAGAAAACTCGTAAAGCCAGCACCTAGTAGTCAGTTTGTGCTTAACGCGTGGCCTCAAAACAGAACATTGTGATGACGTGATCAAGTCGTATTTGGGCCCGAAACATGCAACAACGACTGACTGCCTGCAGTACATACATACCTGGCACGCCTGCCTGCGGTGTCACACTTCCTCCGGCCGTCTTTGGTCAGCATTGTTTTTATGGATTCGGCTGTTACGACATCGACTTCATTTGAATGCCGCCGAAAACGTTGATTCCCAATGTCTGACCGACCATGAGACACGCCTCATAAAATTATCATCGCGATGTTACCCTGTCTTATTCCTGGAAGGTAGCCAAGGGAGTTGCGGCACGCACGTGTCGTCAGAAAGCACTTGTAGGTATTATTTCGCTCGCCTAGCGGCTCTGTGTGCTATGGTCATATCACGTAGAAATCGCTCAAGTCGCCAACTAACTTTGGCGCCTAATCAAGAGAAGATAGACAGGCGGTCCAAACCACCTTTTGGTTTGCTCGATTCCTCTCGCTGCCGATGTGCTGCGATCCTTTCCATCCACTCGCGCTCCATCTCCGCAGTCACACCAGGAGGGTAATAACGGGCATCAGGGCCATTGCGTGGTACAAGAGGATCGGGGTACCGCTCTAGGAGGCTGAATGAGCATACGGGAGTGCTGGGTTGATGTCAAGATAGGCAGCATCTGGCATACGTACTGAAGTTGAAGTCCTGGTCCACTAGCTTGACCTTTATCCTACTGAAAGGCTCGTCATTCTTTCGTGGTTCGGCAACTCCGCCTTTGGCCGGCGTCACTGGCTCTTCGACCCCTTGCCGAGTCCCCGAGGGTTGCGATGCGCTGGCCATGTCGGGATAGGGAACCGCTGCGACCTTGCAGAACAACCGGGAAAAGATTTCCTACAATTTTTGAAGAAAGCGAGGACGCTCACTAGCAAACATCTGCCGGATCGAATGGTCCAAAAATGGAAGTTAAGAAAGCAAACTCGTGGTACCGATATGGACGAATGAGGAGATAAAAAGAGGACGTCCAGTTGAATGGCATATATTGATACGTAAGAGCAGACCTGCCTTGTCTTATGTATTACTCCGTAATACCGAACTCACCAAAGGACCCTAATGGCACCTATGTATTGATTCTTCCTGCTTGCTAAATCAGGGAGCCAAGCTTGTTCCCCCACCAATCGGGAAGCGGCTTCACTGGGAACATCATCCAGCCCCAGGTGCTGAGAGCCGAGTACGTACCCTACCTGGCTCAAAAAAGTGTCTCTCGTCTCCCTCCGAAAGTGTCCGTTCGACGCTGTGCGAACCTGCATAATAGCGGTAGAAACCATCCAAATACCTGAACATTTGCCTGTCGGGAAGCCTGTCAACCTGATACACCCTCAATTCCTGATACTTGCATTTCCCATTCGTCAATGATTTGACGTCGCATTTCATCCTTGCCCAGCATGAAGAAGCAAGCCGTCCCGGATGCCTGGGATGACAATTGGGAAACACAAGCCGACAGCGCCGCGGATGCGAACGCAAACGACGGACAAACCAACTCTGCCACATCGGAGCCGTTAACAAGGGCCGAGAGACTCACTCAACATGCTGAATCGAACCGCAAAATCTGGGAATCAGCGTAAGCGGCTCCATATGTGTTCACGCACAGCCCCTGAGGCGGGAACGCTGCCCATACGCGTGCTGTTCGGTACTGACGGCATTCCTTCACTTGTTATGCAGAGACACAAACCAAACCTTCCATTTCATCGAAGCCACGAACGACGTGCCTCTCACCACGGGCTTCAAGCCTCAGGTCAAGGTCCTGAGCCGGAAGCCCTTGTTGGCCAAGCGAGACCCCGCTACGGGGCTGTCGCAGCTGGCCCTGGACGACGAAGGCGACGATGCGATCGCGGACAGATCGCAGCCCACGCCCGAGGAGATTCGAGCGAGGCAGAAGAGGGACTTGGAGGAGAAGCAGAAGCGGTATGATGAGGCCCGCGCAAAGATCTTTGGTGCATCAGCCCCGTCGTCGCGAGGGTCGTCGCCTGGCACTGTCACACCGCCTCGATCGGACGGGCGCCATGTCGGGCAGAGTCGGGGACGCGGACGAGGCGGCGGTCAGAGGAACAACGACGCTCGTCAGCCTGAACACCGGCGACAGCCCAATCAGCATAACCCAGGCCAACTTGGGTCGGGACGAGAGCTGTACGACCCGAATTACGCGCAGAAACCAGACTCCCCTTCTCAGCGACGGGCAGTGGACGACGAAAGCACTACAAGAGGCCCCCAAGCAGAGTGGCAGCAGCAGCAACCAACGCAACAGCAGGCGATACGAGCACCGCGAGGACCGGATGGAAGCGGAAGAGGTGGCTTTGGATTTGCTAGAAGAGGCACCAGCACGAGCTGAGGATTCGAGTACGAAGCTAACTACCAGCCTCCTCCGATCTTGCCAGCCAACTGGACCACCTTGTCATTGTCCGTCGTTTTCCTAACGTCGCTCACGACCTCACGATAGCTCGTGAAGGCAAGTTTATGCAAACCAATGCCTGTAACCGCACACCAGTACCTCAGGGTATCATGCACACAAGAATGGGATATGTCCCCAACGACATCTTGAGAAGCGTCACGACTCTGTCCTTCCGCCTCTTCTGCCGAGAAATAGGCTTCGTCCACCTCGGCCAACCAGTCTTTCTGCTCCTGTGGACCCGGCTTTATTGATGTGCCTCTCCGCTGGAGGATGACCGGGTCATCCACCTTGACCTGACCACCACCGTTGGTACAGCCGCCGGGGCAAGCCATGACCTCGACGTAGCTGTATTCAAGCGTCGTAGACTTGCCTATGGGACGCCGGGCGCTGCCGAAAGGCTTGCCCCCCGGCATACGCGACGGTTTGGCAGGTTTCAGCCTGCGCACCAGGTTTTGGATGTTCCGGAAGCCATAATATCGCGCGGCTTTGAATACTGGCTCGCCATTAACGGTGACGACGTATTCGATCACATCGGCGTTTCGCCCTCGGTTGATTTGTATTTCAGAACCAGGCGTTTGTGCCGCTCTGCACTGGAGAATGTGATATAGTAGGCCGCCAGATGTCCCGGCGGCGCGGGGTGGACGTCGGGCTGTCCTCCTCGGGAAAAAGAAGTCTTGTAATCTCGAATCTGGGAACGGCACTTGAGGCTGTTTCAATAGAGCACCGTTGTCGAGAATGTCGAAAAAATCGAGGCCCCGTGATTCAGCGAGCATGAGTATCTCCTTGCTGGTGATGACGCAATCCACATCCCGGACTCCTCCCCGTCCTTCAGACGAGCCTCCCTCTCCAGCCCAGACCTCGTCCGTAAGTTCTTGACGACTGGCCTCAAGTTTCTTGTCGAAACAAGGCATGACAGCGAGGTGCCATATGCGATCCGGGGAAATGCCAAGTCTTCGACTGAGCGTCGTTTTGAGCATCGTGCCCATCAGCGCTTGTGGTGATTTGACTCGAGATAAGTGCGGCAGAACGTGTGGATGCGTCTTTTCAGCGTAGCAGACCCATCCGGGACACGCTGACGACAGGATCGGCTGCGTGGGTGATGGGGTATCGCCAGCTTCGTCACGGCGTAGAACCTCATCCGCGCCCAGCACCAGAGAAGCGTCTCGTGCAACATTGGTGTCCACCACCCATGTAAACTGATTACCGTACTTTCCACCTGCGCCCAAGCCCCCGCGCAACAACGCTTCCAGCATATGTCCGGCCCTTTGCTCCGTAACACCATCGGTCCATGTCGAGCGTGCCGCGGCGGCGAGATTCGCTCTCGTCTGAGGACACACGCTAGCCACGAACAGCTTGGCGTCGGGATGCTCCAGCCCCGTCACCCGAGACTCATCGCCCGATCGTACTATACGGAGCGCTGGCGCAGCATCTAATGTGTTGAGGACTTCGGCATGGCTCTGTAGGCTGACGAGCACGGCTTCGGCGGAGGTGACGCACCCAGAGCAGGCAAGGCAGTCGGTGAGCGAGATTTGTGCGGGAGGTGCGGACGTAGGAGCGGCGGCTGTGCCATCGAGTATCACTTGGTCTTCGGCCTCGGGGGCCTGCGGTTGGGAAGGGAGGGTTTCGATGGGCTTGATGCAGGCGACACCCGGGGAGATGAAGTCGTTGAGGTCGTCGACGGAGAGGATGGCGCTCATGGTGGGCGATCGAGCGTGATGGCCCTGGGAGGGCTTGACGAGGTAGGACTCTCCGCCGCTTGTCGATGTACGGGGTACGATGCTTAAACTAGGGGTGCGACAACGTCCTTCAGGCTCGCGAGTCGTGGCGGTCGTCGATGTGATGACGTCGAGCAGCACGTGATGAAGATTGCTGAAAGAGGTAGAGCGGTGTAAAGCGTGTATAGAACGCCTCTATTCCTTTTCTGACTGAAAACCGAATGCTCTCGAGATGTAATTTAAAGTGTAAGGAACAAGCAAGATCATTATTGGAGTGTCGAAGTGGTTGTTATTGGTTGGTGGGATTTGCAGCGTCCGGCAATAGAGCGTCGCGGATTAGAAATGCGGCGTGGAAAATTGCCGGACGGCCCCCACTGCGTGGTTAAGGGTCCGCCTGCGAAATCGGCGGTGGCACTAACACCAGTGTAAACGCCACAGCGTCAGGGTGGGCAAGCAAAGCGAAACCATAGGCAATGATTATTTTCCTTCCTTTCTACGCCATTAAATAATCGGTCATCAAGATGTAGTCTTTTCTATTTATTCATCAACAAGCTCTGAGTTGAAGTCAAAAGCGTGATCATTATTCGGTGCCTGTTGGCTTTCCATCCAAACGAAGAAGTCGGTGTTAGAATGTGCGAGCATCATAGCAGATATTCCGGGTCATATGCAATACATGTATTCATGCTCTTCTTTTCTGGATAATGACGCAAGATGACTTCGCGAGAGAAATAGAAGTACACTTGAATAAAATTTGAACGTGGTCCCTAAGGGCTGCGGCACGAATGTCCACGTACTTCTCCCGCACACGCCTTCCAGGCTCCGAAATAGTCCCCAACCCGTTTCTTCAGTTCCATGCTTGATTCCGGACATGATGACAAGTCCGATGTCTCAGAAGAATGTACCGTCTCTTCAAGTCTTTGTAGATAGTTCTGTCCTTTGCCACTGTGCAGGCATCGCCGATGGTCGACACATCCAAGGTGTCGTGACTGCACCGGCCTCATGTCGTCCACTTTGGGACGTTCACATCAGCTGTTCCCGATAGGATCGCTTGACGTCGCTCATGCCAGTCGACTTCGTTCTTGATCACCCGCGATAGTAGCGCTTCCTTTTCTCTCCATTCGCGGTAGTAAACATTCTCCAATTCCTGGCATTCCTTCTTCAGCGTTTCTCCCACTTCATCCGCCCATTTGGACTCCCAGTAGCACTTGCGGAACAGTTTATCGACGGGATAGGCCAGTTCTTCCTCGTTGAACAGCTCGGGCGTTAGAGCCGTGAAGAATTCAGCATTGACTTGCTCGCCGTTAGCAGAATCGGCCATGTCGTCGTCTTGGCTCGTCCCGTGCGACTGAGGTGTCTTGATGATGATCTTGAGTTTGCTAGACTTGCTGGCTGGGCCTGCCTGCATCGATTTCGGGACGGGATCTGACGGTCGAAGGGCCTCGGTCTCGTGGACAGTGCGCATGTGCTTAGCCAAGGCGTCCGACCTGGTGAAAGAACGATCGCATTCTGAGTAGCAAGTTAATACGAAGAAGCCCAAGACGGGCAAGATGGGCACAGGCTGCAACGTACCTGGCAGATAGCAGTAGAACGGCTTCTCTCGGGTGTGGCTGCGCATGTGCGCCTTCAACGCATAGCCACTGGCGTGAGGAAGCCCCTTGCGATTGCACGTCTTCCATTCGCAGGTGTATCTCTTTTGTCGATTCTCAATGTGCGAATTGTGGATGTGCTCGACCAGCTTGTCCATGTCGCCTTGGTCGCCGGCCTGACAGCCGTCCCAGTCACACACCGACACTTGCTCTTGGAAGTCGTCCTCCTCGAGTCGCGCATTGACAGGGGAGCTGGGAATGTCGCCCGAAGTGTCCGACGAGACATCTGACATGCCCTCGAGGCCATCGGGCTCGGGCACCGTCTCAGGCTCCGCGTCGGGGACGATGGCGGAGGATGTGATGGACTGCGCATCCACCTTTTGTCGTTTCGTCGGACGAGCTAAGGTCTCGTCATCTTCGCGCGTGTCCTCCTCGTAAGCTTCCGAGGCAGATCCCATGGAGGACAAGGGGGAGTCTGGAGGTGAATCGCCCCGTGCCATGGCGGTCGCGTCTCGGCTGCGAGGGTATTTGATAGTTGGATGACGAAGTGATCGCGACGGAGTTAAGAAGGGCGTGAGTGGGTAAACGACGCAAGTTTGTCTTTCAACGACGGGTGTGTGGCGCGCAGCCAAGCACTACGCGTTATCGCTTGTCAAGGATGAAGTGCTGTCCTCTTTGTTAATGAAAAGGAAAGCTCTTCCAATAAGGAGCTGTCGACAAGACACAGTGCGGATCGTGATGCGGCCCTAGTCGTGGGCTAAAGCTGTTCGTTACTTCTCCCCACGCTAGACTTTTAGCAGAGACACGCCTTGTCTTTCCGACTCAAAGCTTCAGGCTAATATTAGGACGCGCAAGAATTGAGCGAGGAGCTTGCCCAAACATGTCTTTGACGTTTCGAAGTGATAATCCCTCACGCCACATTTCACTTTCGAAGTGTGACTTACAAGGCTTCTCCAGAACGTGAGCATTCGATCCTACTTGTAGGTTGCGAATGAGTGCGGATCATGTACGTAGATCTACTCTCTACCTCGTGACCTTGAGATAATAGAAGAAGTTGGTTCTGATGATAAGCATCTAATTGATTCGATTCGGTTCGATTGATGCATTGATCACGATCATGCGCCGCAGTCAATCACCGATAATTGTATCAATGATGTTGAGCATTCCTAGATCAACAAATGGCTCCCAAACGCCATGTAAATTGTTCAAGTGCGTTGCTCGACACCGCAACCAAATGCATGAAGACACACGCACGAATCTTTTGGCGCCATCCCTTGTCGATGCTGTCGCCCTCATTTCCAACACCCCCCAAGGCCGTTTCCACGTACGCTCCCTACCACGAATTCTATCTATAGATAGCACATACATGGTCATCGTCTCAGCCAGATCTGCCTCAATTCTTGGGCCTTTTCACACACCCAAAGCTTTGCGTCTTGACTTCACAGCCTCGGCGAGCGAGTCAAGAACGGCTTCCGTATCTTGCCAGTTAATGCAGGCATCTGTGATACTAACGCCATATTTCAGGCCAGCCTTGCCTTCAGCGGGCACCTTCTGGTTACCTGTATTGCCATCAGTCAAATTACATCCCGTCAATGCTGGATAAAAGACTGCAATGAACGTTCTGTCATGGCTTACCTTCATTAATGTTGCTTTCAATCATCACGCCCATGATGGCCTCTTCACCTTTGGCAATCTGCTCAGCCAACACAGCAGCCACTTTGGGCTGATTGTTGTGGTTCTTGAGTGAGTTCCCATGGCTGCAGTCTACCATGAGCCGCGAAGGCAAGTTGTTCTTCTCGAGCGAAGTCTTGGCTTCAGCTATGCTATCGGCATCGTAGTTCGTCCCCTTGGTGCCGCCCCTTAGAATGACAAAGCTGTCCTCGTTACCAGTCGTGCCGACGATGGCGACAATCCCTGGTTTGGTGACGGACAGAAAGTGATGAGGGTGCTTGACCGCCCCAATGGCGTCAATGGCAACACCGAGAGAGCCATCCGTCCCGTTCTTGAAGCCTATGGGGAAACTCAAGCCGCTGGCGAGTTCTCGGTGCAGCTGACTCTCCGTCGTCCGAGCACCTATGGCTCCGACGGATAGTAGATCTGCCAGAAACTGAGGCGATATTGTGTCGAGCATTTCGCTGGCGATGGGCATGCCCTTGCCAGTCAAGTTAACGAAGAGCTGGCGTGCCAGGCGCAGGCCCTTGTTGATCTGGAAACTGTCATCGATATCCGGATCGTTGATCAGACCCTTCCAGCCCACGGTAGTACGGGGTTTCTCAAGGTAGGAGCGCATAACGATGAGGAGCTCGTCTCGGTGCTTCTCCTTGGCCTGCAGAAGCAGGTCGCAATAGGCGAGAGCGGCATCGGGATCGTGGATGGAACAAGGCCCGACAACCACGAGCAGACGCTTTCGCCCATCCTTTCCGTTGACGACGGAGACGACTTCCTCTCTGGACTCGAGAACGGTCTTTTTCGAGGCGGGGGTTTGGGGTATCTCGTGCTGTAGCAAATCGGGAGCCGTAAGAGGGACGTAGCCTCGAACTGCGAAAAGCGGTCAGCTGATGCAGGAAAGGCGAAGGAACCCGAGCGATTGACTTGAGAGGAGCACTGTGTCCGGTGCATTCAAATCAAGGAGAGCAACATACCTCGGGAATCTTCCAAGCTGCTGGTTTTACCAACGTTGGAGTTTTCGACGTAGAACTGCGATGGCTAAAGTGAGTCACCAGGCGACGGAACAGGCGAAAGATCTGGCGGGGTTCATCAACGTACGGACATCATCTTGGCGGCTCAAACCAAAAACAAACAAAGCAGAATCGGACCTGGAGGAGCAAAGGTGCACTTAGGCAAGGAGAGAAAATGACAGAAAGACGGCCGAGGTCAATTGACAGGATTGAAACGCCCCCGAATCCCAGAAAGACGAAAATGGAATTCGACGGAATCAAATACTCGAGCAAAGAGGAAAAAAGATCGGGGGTTGGAGGGGCACAGATAAAAAAGGCCGATGTGAAAAGACCCTGTTACCCGCCACTAAAAAGGTAGCGATAGGTACTGTCCAGAGAGTAGACTGCCGACGTGTTACCGTCAAAGTACAAAGTAAGCACAGTCATCCGGAGGTCATCGAGCTCCGCCCATCGGACCACCTACATACAAACACACATGCACATCGACTGGTAAATCTGGTCATCAGCGCAGATGAGGTTCCACCACCTGATACTAACATGTCACTCCTCATTTGTGATTGCTACCAATACGAGAGGGATGACATTGGAACATCGGCAACGTGCATGGCGGAAAAAGAAAGTTCACGCATATTCTCGGGTATGTCTTGGACAGCAATGTTGTGTATACAAGACCAAGGGGCACGAGTGAATATCTAGGATATGAATGCACAACGGCGGACCTGAAGTGGTCTTTCCATTAACAGACAATGTTTGCTTGTCTGCTATGTAATGTCAATATTCAAAATCTTGATATCCTCCTCGGGCTTTTCCTTGTATGTTTTGGCGCCCTCAATCTTGTGTATGACATCGAATCCTTGCGTCGCTCGCCCGAAAATGGTATGCTTACCATCCAGCCAAGGCTGTTGGACATTGTCAGCACACGGAGTCGGTCAAATCTGGTAAGAGCGGGTCTTTACTTACAGTCTTCTCTGTCGTGATGAAAAATTGGCTGCCGTTGGTGTTGGGGCCGGCGTTGGCCATGCTCACCGTGAACGGTTTGTCGTGCTTCAGGCTGCTGAATTCATCTTCAAATTCTTTGCCCCAAATACTTTCTCCTCCAGTTCCGTCGCCAAGAGGGTCTCCGCACTGTATCATGAATCTTCGTATAACCCTGTGGAATATTGTGTTGTTGTAGTAACCATCCCGCGCATGTGTGACAAAGTTTTCGACAGTCTTTGGCGCAGCGTCGGGAAAGAGGCGAATATGAATGTCTCCGTACGTGGTGTGAAGCACAGCGCCGTTACCTGTTGCTGTTGCTTTGACGCTGACCTCCTTCTTGTGTCCCAGCATGACCGGGCGCTCGTTCTGGACGTCTCGCGTTGACTTCGTGATGTCCTCTTCATTGGTGAACATGTAGAAACGAACTTTCCCGACACCCGTAGCCACAAGAATCGGATCCCTGGCTTCAGATTCCTGGAGTAAGGGATTGCTCGAGGCGCCCATCTCCACAGATACGATGCCCTTCTTCTGAGGCTGGCCCTGGTACAAGCAGAGGTTGACGGCACGAAAGTTCTCATCCTTGCCATATACCTTGACCACTTGGTTCGTGTACGTATTCAGAACTTTGATGCCAGTCATGGTGCCATACATGATAAAGTGTCCCGACTCGTCAAAGATGATGTTGGAACGATATCGGAGGGTCGAGAGTTCCACCTCTCGCTCGTGCGCGAGCCGTCTACCAAATTCAACATTATCCAGTCTGGCCGATGCCGATCCAGATCGCTGCATCTCCTCTATCGCCTCAAGTGACTCGTCATAGCTCCGATGAAGTTTCCCGGATACGAAATCGAAGATGCGGATTTTGCGATCCGGAAGTGACAGAGTCGCGAAACTCTTGCCGTCAGGGGACATTGTCAAGCTTGCGGGCGTCGACTTTGCCTTTTTAAAGTCAAAAAGATTCGTCGCGCTTTTGAACTCGAAGACGTTATTCGGCTTCTCATAGCTGCCGCTTGGTTGCCAGTATTCCACCATGCCATTTTCATCCGCAGAAACGACGCAGTCGAACCTGTGATTGAACGCCATCAGGTGCACTGGGCTTCGATGCAAACCTTTGATCGTATGTATGGGGTTCTCGCTTTCCCCTCGCCCGTCGTAGATATGTATCAAAGGCCTGGACGCTTCAGACGCAGCGAGTAGGGGAAAGGAAGCACCCTTTTGGTGAACCCAGCATACGCAATTGACCTCGTAGCTGAGTGTTATCAGGGACAATAGGTCGAATGTAATGACGTCGAAAATCCTGATCGTGTTGTCCACGCCAGCCGTCGCAAAACTACGCCCGTCTTGACTGATGGAGGCACACCTGATGTCTCCTTCGTGTGCCTTGAACTCCTTGACGAATTCGATGCCCTCTGCAAGCTTTTTCCAGAATTTGACCACTCCGTCCACGGAACATGTGATGAGAAAGTCGGTCAAAGGAGTCCAAGTCACAGAGACGATCTGCTCCTTGTGCATCAAGGACCTGGAGTATCGCGTAGATTTGGGAAGGGCAGCCACGAAGAGCTTCTCGTAGGGGAGGACACGGCGCTTCTTTTTGGGGGCTTCGGATGGGAGCTGAGGGCCCATATCATCGTCAGACGAGGAATCTGGAGTCGAGTAAGCAACGTCAACGTGTTCACGGCTATGGACAGTTCCAAAACCAACCGGCTCCATCCTGGTTTGCAAAGTCGGCATGGCTTCTCTTTCGGCTTCGATCCTCGTCATCGGCGGATGAAGAAGGCATTGTTATGATGCCGCGGGCCCACGATTCGGCGTTCTGGAGACTCTTGTGTGCAATATGTCGTGGGCTTCTTGATGCAGAGATTTTGTGAAGTTGCGATTGCAGTCAAAGGGTAGAAGTCAAGATTCTAGTCGCGCGTTCCTTTCCTCAGTGCCCCACATGAGCTGCTACTACCTACCTGGTACTGCTACAAGTAGCAGTAATACCTTACCATGTATCAGCCGGTAGCTAGTTGTACGTACAGTCATATTTGATGAGCACCCCTTCGAGAACGGTAGGACGGTAAGAATAACTCATGCTCGATTTGAAGGTCGAAATGATGATATTATTTCCATCTTCAATATATTCGAGTGATATCTGCATAACAGTGATCCCGCCCTTTCTGTGAGAAGGGACCTCCGGTCTGCACCGGTTTACTTTGCCAGCCTAAAGTACTCCGTACTCCGTACAGCTTGTTGTGTCGAAGAGACCTATCCCGCAGTCCACCATACAAGTACTAAGACACCCGCATTATGCCCTTCCCCCCGGTCATACCTTGCGTGTGAATCAACAAATATTCCCACATCGCAACTCAGCTCCCGCGCGACAGGACGCTCTGCTACGTTATACACGTTACTCGTTTTCCATCCTCAGACACTTCTGGCCCCTGCAAGTAACCTGTGATCAGTATGCCAGCAATGAGACTTCTTGAGGGGGGAGTAAAGTCCCCCGCGAGTTTGTTGACCAGGCCGCACGGTGAGGCTCGAAGAATAGTCGGCTAAGACGCCTGCCGCGGCTGCAGCTGCAGTCCAGTCAAGTGGCAATGTAAAGCAGAGGGCAGCAGCTTTTACTGTGCACGGATTCCAGTTTCCTCATCAGCTCGGCCGGCCTTGAGACACCTCCCCTTCCTGCCGACCTCCCGACGAAGCCAATTGAGGCGCGTTACGTCATGGTCGGCGAAGATGAAGGAACCGTCCCAAAAGCCACAGTCGATATTGGGTGTCTCGTCTCGCCTCTCTACCAACTCGGAAGCTGCTTGATCCACAGGCGAAACACCCGTGCCGTCTAGAGGGCTGATGATACTGTCCGAAGGTACGTGGTGAAACAGCTCAGGGGTGACGGACCAGCAGCGCAGGTCCGTATTGCGACAGGCGTGCATGACGGCAATATCATACGCCTTATGTCCCCCTCCGCGAGGCTCAGTACTAGCAGTATCCAGGAGGCGTTGTGCACCGGCGCGGGTGACGGCGTAGCCGAAAGTACACAAGGGGAAGACGGAGCGGTGTACAAGACGCCGATTGTCGGCCACGCCCAGATTTCTCAGCAGCGACGCCGTCCATGGGTGCAGATCGGACCGGTTCAACATGGATGGGTCAGTTACAGTAACATGCGGCGTCTTTTGCAGGTCGTGAGGATGAACGTGGCCGTCATCGAAACCCTCTTGAACCCCGTGCCAGTAGTCACCGCAGTGGCCGAGATAGAGCAGGTCCCAACTGCTAGAGCTGCCGTACGGATGGCGCCCTATATCAGCGCTCTTTGAGGATTCTTCATGTCCAGCGAGGAGCTTTTGCATGGCAGCGGATATGAGAGGTGTTTGGATGGTACGCAGTCGGATATCCCAGTCGACATCGTCTTCGAGTATCAAGACCGTTTCCGCACCCGACTTGAGGAAACTGCTCAAGATTCAGGAATCAGCCAGATGTCCTGTACTGGTTTACACCAGTAACACAGCAAGAAAATCGGAGGGGAGAGAACAAGAGGTTACCTACTGCCGCAAAGAATGTAGGTGGCCGAACCATGCCCTCATGGACCCTTCAGGTACAGTCGAGCCCTCGGATAATCTAAACAGCTTTTCTTGCTCTTTCGTCCAGACCGGCTGCTCTGGAATAGTGAGAAGCAGCTCCGATACGTTAGCAGCCTTGATTATATGCCTTCTTCGCGGTGAATTCCTCCCGGATACGACTTGGATGAGGCCGAAACCGAGAGTTGCATTACTCGAAGTCGGCAACGCGCGACGATAATTACTGGCATCGTCGAAGGGTTTTGACGAGCGTCTCATAAGATAGACGCAAGCGAAGATGAAGAAGAAAAGGTAGGCCGTGGAGCCATTGCGAAGATGGCGACGGCTACTTGGTATCTTGGGACCGTGCCTCAGCAGCATTATCACGACATCGGCAACGAGCGGGTGAGAAGAGAAACGGAGAGTCTCCTTAGCAACGAAGCTGGCGCAATGCCGTATATGTTACAAGTATCTGGGTACGTATACATAGGGTAAGTCATACGTGCATTAATTGCCCGGGATGTCAAAGTCGGAAAATAGCCTTAGGAGTCGGAGCGCACATTGTTTCCGGAACGAGAAAGCGAAGGGGGAAGCTTCACTTGTACCAACAGCACCTGTGACCACTTCAAACATGCTAATTCAAAGGTTGTAATAGCAGGCCGAACTAAGTTATGGGATCAAGAAGCTACAGGGCTGCTCGTGGTGGTTTGTTCTACATCTACTTGCGGGCAAGGCGATGTATAATAACACAGAGTAAGGAGGATGAGTTGAGGTTGACCCACCCACCCCTGTCCAGCCTCCAACCCCCCGACAGCGTTACGTTATGCGTTCGGCTGTTACTTTTCACCTTGAAGGAAACACCTTGCCCAAAGTGGTTTGCGGTACTACTAACGCAACCGACAGCACTAAATTTCATAGGCAACGCGTTCTCGTCGCCCTCGATGGACTGTTCGGTTACTGTACCCCCAGCCTTGGCGAATCAAATTACCTGTAAATACATGTAACAGGATAACAGCTCAGCGCAGTCGAAACAGCCAACGCAAACTGTAAGATGCAGTGTGGCCCTCCCCCTGTGCACAGGAGGTAGCCATGCTGAAACTGCTATTACAAGTCAAAAATAGATGGTGCTGGGAACATGTCACTCTTACTCTGACCGTTCATTGGTCGAATTCTTGTCCTGTACGTGCTCTTCCGCTCTATCCGCTAAGCTAAAAACAAGATCCAATGGGCATGGCAGCATGACCCTAAGCAGACGTAAAGCTAGGAGGATTAGGCGGTCAGAATACTGCAACGGATCATTGATTTTACCCTCCGGGGGCCCTGCCGGGGGCCGCCTACAGCGGGCTAGCGCCTACGGCGGGCTCCTACCCCCTCTCACACACACACTACAACCTAGGTACGGAAAGAGGCATTAACACCAAGGCAACAGCTCGCGATATACGTAGCTACGTATCTTCCAGCTTCAATTAGCCAATTAGCGTTCGAGAATTCAAGTTCGACCAATTAACGTTCGACTTGAATAGAGCTGTGGCGAGTAAATGTGGTGGCGTAGCCACAGAACCTCCTATTAAAGAAGCAAAGCTAGAAGCTGCGTTCCACCCACTTTTAGTGTATTCCATACACCTCCTATAGCTTTACTTAATTACGGAGAAGACTATAACCTCTTCTTGGTAACACTTGTTTCTAGAAAAGGCAAAGCGTCTTATCCTGGTTGCTTCTGCTCCATTGAGTCTAGTGCCCCTTTTGGTCGTCCAGCGAAATCATACACAAACTGCACTACTCGGCATGATTACTTGCCACACTTGCCCCTACGAGTATGGCAAAGGGAAGAAAGTGCAGCGTCGTTCGAGGCGCATCCTGTAGGTTACTAGTAGTGTGGGGAATATGAAACTCCATGTCGGCGATAAGGCAAGGGCTAGTGCAGCTGTCAGGAACAAGTGAGGTAGTACCCGTGATTGGGGCCGGGGACAAGCATGCTGGTGTTTGACAGATGGAGGTGAACATGCAAGTGATGCCAAGATGATAATTATAGTCACTAGTGGCTCTCCCTGCCCAAAGTGCTGCCTGCTGGTAGTAGCAGCTGTATACGAGTAGTAGGCAAGTAGATGTAAGGACCAGATTC